>JAJHIY020000320.1:7500-74441 GCA_022114975.2 Lampris megalopsis
ACCGCTCTCCACTCTTTCATTGACCAATAATAATGTCGGGAGTTATTAGACAGGAAGTGTCAAGCGGCCAAGCGCTTCGGAGGAGAGCTGAGGGGACTGACTCACCCGACCCGGCGGAGCAGAAACCCAAAGCACGGCAGTGTAAGGTTCTGGGCAGGCTCTCCCGTTTGGCCGACGTGGCCCGTTGTGACAAAGTCATCACCCGTCCATTAGGGCAGGGCTCCTGAGCGCGCTCAGTGAGAGTCGAGTGGCCCCGTGTTTGTTTTTCTGTCACACTGGAGGAGCGGAGGCGTGTTTCCATAACCTGTCAGACCACCATCACCCTATGTCTCCCTCTGAAGCCTCCTCACTCCAGTGTGAGTTTTTTTTTTCTTTTTCTTTTTCCTCCACCCGCTCTCTTCCTTTTCTCTTTCAGGTCAAGGGTGACCACTTAGCCCGGGGAGAAGAAAAGCACATGTGACACTGGATCCTGTCGGGGCTAATGGTCACGGCAAGGTAAGCAGTGTGTGTCATAGCCTGGTAGTCTAGATAATAAGTCTGTGGTGTGACTGGGTTAAACCCACAGGATCAGGGAGTGCCCTGCGCCTGTTGTTTTTTACTGATCCGCAATCTCTGCAATCTGACTCAAACAACCATAGACCTAGAAAGATAACACCTGCCATTAGCTGATATGGGCCAGTGACGAAACACACAAAGGCGGGCTGTAATAGATTACACGTGGTGAGATTACAGTAGTCGGATTACTGGAATGATAATTGTAATCTCTTGCCTTTACTGTAAAATCATGCCACAGAGAGTAAACAAACAAGTTTTTTTTCAATTATCCCCCCCCCCTTTTTCTCCCCAGTTGTACTTTTTGGCTAATTACTCCACTCTTCCAAGCCACCCCGGCTGCTGCTCCACCCCTCTGCCGACCCGGGGAGGGCTGCAGACTACCACTACCACACACCTCCTCCGATACATGTGGAGTCGCCAGCCGCTTTTTTTCACCTGACAGTGAGGAGCCTCACCAGGGGGACGTAGCGCGTGGGAGGATCATGCTATTCCCCCCAGTTCCCCCTCCCCCCCCGAACAGTTGCCCCGACCAGAGGAGGCGCTAGTGCAGCGACCAGGACACATACCCACATCCGGCTTCCCACCCGCAGACACGGCCAGTTGTGTCTGTAGGGACGCCCGACCAAGCCGGAGGTAACACAGGGATTCAAACTGGCAATCCCTATGTTGGTAGGCAACGGGATAGACTGCAACGCCACCCAGACGCCCCCTGATTTCAACTTTCTGGGGTTTATCTTAAGCTGGTCAGCAAAGATACTCCAATAGTAATAGTCACATCCCATCTACTTTCATTTTTCTCTTGTTGTACTCACATCCACTGGATGTTGTTTTTAGACTTCTTGCGGGTGAGCTGGATCCCCTCTAGGACATTGGGGATATCATAGGTGTGTCTTTTCTGGACCTCCAGAACCTCAGTGGCACAGGTGAAGTCGAGAACACCATCAGGAGACTCTGCGATCAGTCCCACAAACTTCTTGGTCAGCAGGCCCGGGGAGGTATCGTAACGTGTCCTCTCCCCTGGGGACTTTGGAGCTGAGGACAAAAATGCGAATAAAGACGGACAGGACATAAATTATGATGACCAGGACACATACCCACAGCTGGCTTGCCACCCGCAGACACGGCCAATTGTGTCTGTAGGGATGCCCGACCAAGCCGGAGGCAACATGGGGACTCGAACTGGAGAGCCCCATGGTGGTAGGCAGCAGAACAGACCGCTACGCTACCCGGATGCACAAACAAGTTAATAGTTGTTGGCTGGATCAGTCAGAAGTGTGCATGAAGGGAAAACTGAGATCTTGAAATAATGGTTGTTGACGATAATGTCGAGGCTCAACGAATTAAAGTCTGCACATAGAAATATATTACTCCTCTATGAGCTGGAACCTCTAAAGATTTGGCAAAGTAAAAAGTATGTCATAATTTTCTGATTATGTTACTGAGTTGGAGTATTCCAAAACAATTGAATTGATTGATTAATGATAGTTCTATGCATGTAATCGTCTATCGTGGATTACATTCTTAAAGCAACTCAACTAGGAAAAATGTAATAACGGACTGATAATAGTAGCTATGGGATTTTTATAGGGGCTCAGAGGGCTCCTGGTTAGCACAATTTATGGAAGGCTTCTCTATAATGAACTGAATAATTCGGACATTGGGGAAAAACAGTACTTAAACTTCCCACAATTCTCCTCGTCTTGATGGTCTCCTTGCCATAGAAAAAGTAACTGTGAGCGAGCAGAGCACAGACAGAAACGAGTACAAACAGTGTATATGTATATAAATATTAGCCAGCTCTGAATAAAGCCCAGTTTATGTCCTCTGTGGCTTGACACGTGCAAGATCCGTTATGAACCCAGATGTGCCGAGCGTTGTGCCTTCATGAGAACCATACACCACAAATCCCAAGTGTTTCAGTGGTGCAAGTTGGAAAAGCTATTTCAAAGCAATCCAAAAGAGCAGAAAACCCCCAGAACGAGTCATATGAATTCTGATATTTTCTAACCTCCTTTAATTGATGAAATGAAAGCCTCTTTATTTGACACTGTATTCTTACAATGAATTTGTTCTCTGCATTTAACCCATCCTATTGTATAGGAGCAGTGGGCAGCTGCAGCACCTGGGGACCAACTCCAGTTCTTCTTTCCATTGCCTTGCTCGGGGGCACAGGCAGGAGTATTAACCCTAACATGCATGTCTTTTTGATGGTGGGAGGAAACCGGAGCACCCGGAGGAAACCCACGCAGACACGGGGAGAACATGCAAACTCCACACAGAAAGGACCTGGGATGGCCTGGGGTTTGAACTCAGGACCTTCTTGCTGTGAGGCAACAGTGCTAACCACTGCATCACCGTGCCACCTGTAATATAATATAATATAATATAATATAATATAATATAATATAATATAATATATATAAGGCACAGTGGCACAGTGGTTAGCGCGGTTGCCTCACAGCAAGAAGATCCTGGGTTCGAGCCCCGGGGTAGTCCAACTTTGGAGGTCATCCCAGGTCGTCCTCTGTGTGGAGTTTGTATGTTCTCTTTGTGTCTGTGTGGGTTTCCTCCTGGGGCTCCAGTATCCTCCCACAGTCCAAAGACATGTAGGTCAGGTAAATTGGCCGTACTAAATTCTCCCTGGGTATGACTGTGTGTGTGTGTGTGTGTGTGTGTGTGTGTGTGTGTGTGTGTGTGTGTGTGTGTGTGTGTGTGTGTGTGGGCTCTGTGATAGCCTGGCGGCCTGTCCAGGGTGTCTCCCCGCCTGCCGCCCAGTGACTGCTGGAATAGGCTCCAGCATCCCCACGACCCTGAGAGCAGGATAAGCGGTTCAGATAATGGATGGATGGATGGATATAAAATATAATATAATAAGGGTGGCATGGTGGCACAGTGGTTAGTGCAGTCGCCTCACAATCGCCACACAGGTCTTGGGTTTGAGCCCCAGGGTAGTCCAACCTTGGGGGTCATCCCGGGTTGTCCTCTGTGTGGAGTTTGCATGTTCTCCCCGTGTTTGCGTGGGTTTCCTCTGGTTGCTCCGGTTTCCTCCCACAGTCCAAAGACATGTAGGTCAGCTTAATCGGCATTACTAAATTGTCCCTAGGTATGATTGTGTGCATGTGTATGTCAGCCCTGTGTGATGGCCTGGCGGCCTGTCCAAGGTGTCTCCCCGCCTGCCGCCCAATGACTGCTGGGATAGGCTGCAGCATCCCCATGACCCTGAGAGCAGGATAAGTGGTTCGGATAAAGGATGGATAGTATATTAAGAACAAAACTGCAAGTCACAAGTATCTTTGTTCAGCCAGTCCTCAATGGAACCAGCTCTGTGTAACTGCAGTACCACTGCCAAGTTTTCAACTTTCACTTGCCACAGGAACTGAGTCGAGTAACGTGCACACTGCCATGCTTCCTTCATGCATGAAACACGCATAAATGTGCATAGGTAAAAGGTAAAAGGCACTTTGAAAGGAAAACTTAAGGTGGGATGCAAAGGTGTCCTGCAGGTAGAGAATTTGTCACGTCCTGTTGCGTGACACCAATTTCCCCACTTGCTTTCTGAGGGTCAAATAATATGTACAAGAGCAACGTCAATGCTCACAAATATACATTTGCTAATGGAAGTCGTTTGCAACAGAGCAACAACACTAGACTCACCAAGCTGGAAAAACCCCACTGGGAGGTCTATGGATCAAGCTTCGGAGAACCCGATTTTATTGTATTGCTTTTCAGCACAATTTACATTTGTTATTGACGTATTATCATTGACGCAGCAACATAAATTATGCATTAACATCTGCTGAAAAGTCTTCGGAGTGCCTCTTGTCTTAAAGCAGACAGACAAAAGTTAAACTTGTCGCGTCAGACTGGATGCTTAACAAGCTCGATGGCTCTACTTAGGGTTGGGCTTTGCTCTGGTATGTCTGGCTGCAGGACCTCAACTGTGGCCTTTCGTTCACCACAGACGAGCCCGCCTCTGGATAGCCCCCTAACCCCTTCCAATCGTTCACTCTTGACCTTCACCCTTATTTGGTGATTAATTATCCCTCCCACATCGCCTGTGTGCGCGTTCGCCTACACACACATACGCACACACAGAGTTGCAGTTGAACTGATAGGGCTCTCAGCTGTGAGCGGAGATAAGCGAAATAGAACAGTTAGCACATCCAGCACTATTTGCTCACCCATTTCTCAAACAAAGAGGCAAACCTGTCCCTCATAGGCCACAATTACAAAGTCTGCTTGCTGCCACAACTCTCTTGCTCAACCTTCAACAAGACCTTAAATGAGATTGGAGTTTTTTTATTACCCCTGTATTGTGTGCTTGTATGTCGGAAGTTCAAAGACACACACACACACACACACACACACACACACACACACACACACACACACATATATATATATATATGGGTTTTTTTTTTTCGGAAACTGTCAATGGCGTTGATAAAAGTGTTCAACAAATGGGGAGTGGAATATCAAGATAGATGTAGAAAAAAAACCCGTTAATACATAGCAGTACAGGCTTGTTTCATGTGTCACTCACTCACACGCACTCACAATCATCGGCTGTCAATAAAGTTACCTGGGAAAGAACCCGTGTAACTTTATTGACAGCTGATGATTGGTGATTGCTTATGGTATGAAACAGGCTTGTACTGTCTCATATGTCTCATAAGGAATTTACCTAACTCACTGGATATATATATATATATATCTTTTTTTTACACACGTATATACACATTATATATATATATATATATTTACACACACATACACATATGTATATATATATATATATATATTGCATTTCCACTTTCGCAGTATCGGAAAGACACCTGCTGTAATAGATGATGCAATAATGGAAGATTTTTTAATATTTTTGCCACATGTCAAAGAGCAGCAGACCCGTGACACCCCCACCACCATCAGTACTCTCTTTGGAGGTTTTAGAAACCCACTTCCTGGTGCATGTCTTCAGAAGCTTCGGCACGCACCTCACAAACAGGAAACAGCCTTCTTTCATGTCCTTTATGCGGAAAGCGTTTTATAGGCTCTCGAGCTCGGGTGCAGCCGGAAAGCATTGGTTAGCGAGCACAAGTTGTACTCACCTGGTTCGGCTTGAGATGTAGGCTGAGATAGAAAGGCAGAAACACCACTTTTCCCCTTTTTTCTGGTAATGCAGCTTTTTGATATTTTGCTCCTTTGTAGTGCAGAACTGAGGCTAAACGCTGTTATTACAGCCGCAGGGGAGAGGCTATACCAGTCTGTGTGCAAACTTTATGGTCGAGTTACTACTTCTCACATCAACCATAACATGTAGAGCAACCATTGCAAGAAAGGCTTCCTATCATTTGTAAATAAATGACTCCTTTTGACCTTCTTTTCCTCATGACATAATTACTGCCTTTGACTATAAAGAACCCAAATGTTGGGTTTTCTCAGCTATCGGTGTGCAAAGAGATATCAGAGGGCATGGTGGGGCCATAAAGTACAAGTAAGTTCCCAGCAGGCAGGCAAGCCTTCCACCCTCCACCCACCCCCCAGGCCTGTTCAGAAACAAGGGCTGGTGGGGGCCGGTTGGGTGGTGGAGGGTTAAAACAGGAATGAAACAATCCATCAGCCCTGCTGCCCTGAACCAAAGCAACAGCAATGCCTCCACGGGTCAACTGAGATGGGTCAGCACCCACCATTGTGGGGGGTGAAGGGAATTCCTGCTTTTGGCCCCCCTCTGCAATCTGAGAGAGTATAAACACGGACAGGCGGAAGTGTCCTGAAACCCATTAAAACCAGAACCAGCTCCGATGCAGAGAAGAGAGTGTGTGTTTTCAAGAGAGCTTCGTCGGTGAGATAAAACACCGCTGTACCTGTCTTAGGGGAAGTGGTGCCAAGTGGTCACAGTGTTGGCCTATTTGCAGTATATCAAAATAGGGAGGATACATACCCATATTAAACAACTGAACAAAATCTTACCTCTTATCTTATTTACAGCATTGATTGGGACGCAAAACATCCCGTTTTTTTTGTTTTTTTTTTTAATTCTAGGAAAGTTGAGGGTTACAGTCCCCTTATCAATATTTCTGCTGAACGTGGGAGTATGGCACCACTGTGTAATCTGTTCATTCAGTTAGATCATCTCCAGGTCAATACCCCTGCAGGTTTCTCTCCAGTTCACCAATCACCTTCCATCCCAGTGAAACTCCCAAAGCTGCACATTGTGCAGCTACAAGGACATCCAGTTGGTCTCTTCCAGATCAGATACCCTCTCCCCCCCATTTGCACCTGGTCACAGGTGACATTTGTGCACAGTGTTTGTTATATGAGAGACTTGCCGTATGCCTCGGTGACACTCCCTTAATCCTACATTATTGCACTTAAAAACAGCATCTTTCTTCGCGTCCCATCCCCCAGGTGATATGAGAGAGCTGTGTGTATTAGGTTTGTCAGAGAAGCCTGGCTCAAAGTCATGCAATAGACAATACAATACAGTAAGTGGCCTGGAAATAGAAATATGATGATACTGGGCATTTGAAACTCAGTCTTCATTGTAGTTTTAGTTCAGTGTTAACTGAGATGTGCCCATTGTTGGACTTGAGAAAATTTGTATTTTGGGACTCAAAACTCGTTATTTCTTTGTTTAAAACTAAATTCTGAGACAACGTGTTCATATGTGTTGTGTTATACGTGAACCCAGAAGTACACTGCTCTCAAGTAGACACATGGATTTTGGACAAAATGTTTTTTTGTTTTTTTTTTCTGTTCAGGCCATTCATAAAGCACAGTTGTAGAGAAGTCATTTAGACCGATGAACTTTTCAAAAATACGGGGTTTATTGATTTAAACTGCAATCAATACAAAAAGAGAAGAACAGTTTTTTTTCTCTATATAAACGCACAAAAAATTACTGTAGTGAAAAACGAAACAAACAAAAAAAACATGGCTGGAAAAATACATTCAACAGTTTACTTTCTTTGTGTCAAATCTTTTCACCTCTTTCCAAACTTGGAGGCAACATGGAACTAGTGACTTAAATTTTTTCTTTTCATCAATCTACATTATCAAATATAAAAAAGGCAGAGAGCCTTAGCTACCTGGAATGTATTCAGATGAGGCACTTAAACCGGTTCAAGAGGCACCAAGCAAGCGCATCCAACATCCAATTAAATATAGAAATCCTTTCCTCAACCCATTTGGTCACAGCTATTGCTTGTAATAACAGTCTGGGTGTCCGTAGATGTAAACTCATCATCGACGGAGGGGGTTTAAAAACAGAAGAGAAAAATCGCCACTCTTTACACCAAGAAGCTAGCAACCCGTGTGCAGCGTGTGAGCTTTTCCACTGATGCTCGCCACGCCAAGCGCCTCCGAGCTGCTGATGTCATTCACAGCACCGAGAAAGAGAGAGAGAGAGAGAGAGAGAGAGAGAGAGAGAGAGAGAAAGAGGTGGGTCTGAGTCACGAGTGGAAAAATAAGAAATAAAGACCGAGGAGCGGCTGAGTTCGGGTGATAACAGCGAGAAACTGCTACTGTCAAATCACTGTGGGCTGTGGAGAGGATCGCTCGGGAATGAAGACGAGTGGATCTAGCTCGTAGACGAAATTGCAGTCCAACAACAGGGAGAAAGAAAAAAAAAATTGACAATAAATAATCAAAACGCAAAACATCTTTTTTTTTTTGCATCTTTTTGTTTTAAATTAAGTTTCATTTTGACAAAGTGTAGTTGCAAAACAAAAAGTCATTGTAGTACAATATATTAAACTGTGAAAAAAGGAAACTGACAAAACGTCTTCACAATCTTTAGATTAATATGGAAGATCATAATTTAACATAAAAGAAAATATATTCTATTGTTCATTATCCAGATAAATACAAAACAAAATTAACAAAAAAATGCATATGATCACCAATAAATATGTTTTTGATAAGTTAAATAAGCAGTGACAAGCAAACCTTCTGTCTAGAAAGTTTTCAAACAATAACATAATAATAATAATAATAATAATAACAACATTAATAAAAAATAATTATCAAATAAAGGAAGCAAAGGGGATGTAATGAGTACAGAGTGCTCCTGAGAGCATGATGTGGGGGGGGGGGGCGGGCGGAGGAGGGGTGGAGGGGGAAGGCGGGGGTAATGGAGGATAGCTTGGAGATCCGATCTTATCAAGTCGCAGGACGTCCCAACGGCACCACGGGAATGCTGGAATTCCCCACAGCCTGCGGATCGGCATGAACGGGGGGCGGGAAGGGGAGGGGCAGGTGGGTGGGTGAAGAGGCGGGACAGTCTTACATGTTTAATAATCAGTTAGATATAAAGACTTCCTTCCCAGAAAAGAGCCAGTGACCAGCAACATGAAGAGGAAAAAAAAAGAGAAGAAAAACCAATAAACATAACCAACTTCCAGTTCAAAGTCCTTCCTGCAGACTTACGCAGTCCACAATTACATAAGACAGGGCTTGAGAAGGAACCGTGACCCAAAGGGGGCGAGGGGGCAAATCTGACAGAACCCAAAAAAAGTAAAGGGGGGGGAATCAAATGAAAAAAACAAAAACAAAAAACAGTAGTCCTTTCACCCCAACACATGCAGAAACGGCACCAGGCACAAAAAATAGAAAAAAGAAATTCATATCATTTTCAGGGGGTTGTATTTTTTTTTGTCTTAGCTTAGCCTGTATAAAAACGTCTGATAAGATTCTACAGTTGCATTAGTGAGCGTCCGCTAGCTAGCTTAAGGGAAGTGGTATTGTCTGGGACAAGGGACGGTGTGTGTGTGTGTGTGGTGCGAGTGTGGTGTGTGTGTGTGTGTGTGTGTGTGTGTATGGGGAGGGGGGGGGCAGGTGGAGGGGTGGGCATAGTGCAATGCACTCCCCATTCCAAGGCCACTTGTACTGCTACACATTCAAGAACAAATAGAGGGAAGAAAACAAAACAAAAACAAGTGGCACCTGGCAAAACAGTCAACTGTTGTTCTCACATCATTTTCATTGTTCAATTTCCTCTCCTTTTTTTTGGCACTATGACATGGTGGGGGTTCTATTAAAAACTTGCTGTGAGGATTAACTGGGATGAAACCGATTTGAAAAAGATCCCTTAATTGACTACATCCTTTACACCTCTAACTCCTCTAACTAGGAACTAACATGGTGTCCTGTGTGGGAGGAGAGGTGGGCTGAGAGGGTGGGAGAGGGAAGCTGGGAGAACAGGGGCATAGGTAGAGTGGGGGGGGGGGGGAGTGCCATGCTCTCTACACCGTTGTCCAACTTCTTCAAGCGGCTGGGCTGGGTGGACGTTTGCCGTCTAGTCGTCAGAGATGGAGAGACGGCTGAAGATGGGAAGGCGGCGGGTGGTGTCGAGGGTTGGGGACTCGGAGCCACTCAGGCTGCCTCCGGAGCTGCTCTGGTAGCCCTCCTGGTCCGACAGGGAGTCGGGTGGGCTGGACGGAGACTCGAACATCTGAGGGGACTCCAGCATGGGCCTGAAGAAGTATGGGGTGCTTGTCGGCGAGGGAGGTGCGGGGGTACCAGGCTCTGTGCCGGCAGGCCCGGCACCAAGGCTTGGCCCAAACAGATTGGCCAGCTCCTGGCTGGAATATGTGAAAGGGTTGCTGCTGGGCCACTCCGGGACCTCGTCAGGGAAGAACATGGGCGGAGGGGTGACTGAGGTGGGGCTGTCCCTTAGGCCGCCCGAACTGGGGAACCCTGCAAAGCTGTAGCTGTGCTGGAGCCGGGGCCGCTCCATCTTGTTGGAGGAGGAGAGTGGAGGAGGCCCGCGGCGCTCCTCTGCATTGTGAATGAAGTGGCAGCGCGGCCCATAGGGGCAGAAGCCAATGGTGTGGAAAGTGCGGCACAGCTCCGTTTTGTATTTGGGATGGCGGCTTAGGCTGCGCAGTTCATGGATTCCGTGAGCAAACTGGCACTTGTCGCCATACTTGCAGGCGCCATTCTCCTCGAAGGGCCGGCACAGCTCGGTCTTGTAGCGGCTGGAGTTCACCTGGCTGTTGCCGCTACCGCTAGTGGTGGGACTGGCCGGCCCCAGGCACTTGTGTAACAGCCTCTCGCCTGTCTCAGAGAAAGAGCGGTCTCGGAGGCGGTTCTCCTTGTTGTTGCTGGCGTTGCCGACCCCTGAGATGAGCGAGGCATGGTCTGCTGCCTTCAGGCTGTTCAGGAACTGGTTGTGGTTCTGGTTGAACTTTGTGCTGCTGACAGAGTGCCGCCGCTGGTATACGCCTCCCACGGAAGGAGTCCCCACCGCCTTCCTGTCCAGCAGGGCTCCGGCGGGGTTGGAGATGGGCACATTGGTGCCAGTGCAAGGGACAGACAGGGGATGAGGGGCACCCAGGTTGTTGTTGTAGTTGAGCAGTTTATGGTTCTGCAAAGTCAAGAAACAAATGCATATTAGGAAAAAAAATTTGAAATTTCGATTCGCCCCCAGATTGATGGAGACATTGCAGATCTGGTTTCATGAAAGGATGGTGCTGTGGATAGAAAAGAAGGAAAAAAAACTGTTGGGAGTACTCTTGCGTGCCTTTTCTTTTCTGGCTCTGAAAACATGAGCGGATACAGGCCTATAGAACAGCAGCTGGTTTGGCAAGTTGCCCTAGTGAGGAATGTGTGCCTGTTTAGTAAATGGAGCACAGGGGCGCGTGAGAGAGCGAGCGCGGCACGGCTGGTAGTGGTTACAAAGGGGCTGCATCATTTGAAACATAATGAAAGTACACTGGCAAGGCATCCAACGGCATAGCTATGCATACTGATTTCAGTACACCTCGATGCCAGTGGCAATGTTGAGGTTCCTTTTCACAACCTTTCATGGGAGACACATAACCCAAAACGTGATGCGATGAAGCAACACACTGACTCAATCCACGTTTGGTGTGAGATTAAGTGATACCGCCTGCATTAAGTCTTTTAAGAGTTCACACAGCTGCAAAGCTGAATACAGTGCTAAAGTAAACTTTTGAAAAAAGTAGTTTCTCCAACAAAATACCTGAGACCATGCAACAGAGAGAGAGAGAGAGAGAGAGAGGCAGGAACAATCTACATTATGACTCTCCTACACTAATCTGATCAAGTGAAAATCCGATCAAGCTTGCACTCCATGAGCATGTGCCCCGCTTTGTAAAAAACAAAACCACAAGTATAGACACGAGCAAATCTGCACTCCCCATGTGCAGCATTAGTAAAACAGCGTAAAGATTGCAATTTCTAGTTCCCTCTCAAAAGCCAAGTTGCACCGCTTCACTATCAGTTCTTCACCAAAACAATACGTGATGGTGGGACACATGTTGAATATCACAATGAGCTGAGTTTACCCAAATCGGAACGATCAACAACAACTACTACTACTACACATACACATACACACACAGCACATGTCAAGATCAATACAAGTTTGGGGAAACTCTCGTGACGGGCAAATAACGAGCAGTCGTGCGCACATCCCGAGTCGTAAATGAGATGAAAATCCACGGCAACAGCGGAGTTGCGTGCGCACGGCCTGCCGCGCCACAGCGCAGGGCCCCCGGGCAACCAAACCTCATCATTCCGCTGCACATGCTAGCTGGCTAGCGCTCCGGCTAACGCCGTAGAGAGTGATGAGAGAAAAAAAAGTTTTGAAAGGTACCTTGTTCATAACTTCAAAGTCGAAGAAAGGCGACCCCACGGGTGTGGTCATCTTTGCAGCGACGAAAACAAAATCAAAAGTAGTAAATGTTAAAAAAAAAAAAAAAAACTGGTCTCGAAGCAAAAGTTGCGCAGGTCGATGTGTTCTGATTTCTGCAGCTACTCTTACTGACCCTGCAGAACCCCCTCTGCCCTGCACCAGCCACCAACATTTGCTTTATAATCCAATGCAGGAGGAGCTTGCATAGACTGGGCGTTACTTTTAACAAACTTTTTTTCTTCTTCTCTCTCTGCCCCCTTCGGGGACAGACTTGAATTGGTTGCCAGTTTATTTGGAATTACTATACTGTTGCACGCAGCGTGCATACGAAATAGTTGTACACTTTCATTTCGGAGTGTGCGGAACAGCCAAAGAATGAACATGTCTGAACTCTTATCACAGAGCTCGCCCCCCCCCATCCCCCCGAGTTTGCTGTTAAGCAAATCGCCATTAGAACAAACTAACCCGAGTCCATTGACCTGAATTGGGCCAGTGAAGCAGAGATATGCAACTACATTTGAAAAGTAAACCATTACGTTTAATGATGCAGACATAAACGTTCTGCAGGTTTGGGTTTAGGATTGTGACTTGCCCGCACCAAACTTTTTCCATTATAATCTTCTGGTACTGTATCACAAAATACTGCCAAACTATCTTGTTCTGGAAGTGTAGAAGAAAAAACAAGTTCACTTCAGTTTACTTTAACTTGACCTTTTTAAACTACAAATAAGCCAAGTTTACTTATATTTCACCCGTGCTGTGTGTGCAAAAAGTAAATTTGATAAGTGTACTTAAAGTTGTACTTTTAGACTTGTTGAATACACTTCTCTTTTTTTTTTAAATATGCTTTTGCTCAAAAAGTTAGTAAGCTTTTTATACTCAAGTATACTCAGAAATAGGCTTAAAGTACATCTTTCCCCGTAAATCTGGTGCTTCTCCTGTTCGTGTGGAGATGTTTGTGAGGAAGACCATCCGAGTTCCAGCTAACTTCCACTGCTCTGTAATTAATTTACTCTTAATTGCTGGACTGTAACGTCACTGGCGGGACTTTCCGGTGTATTCATGCAGCCAGTAGTTGTTGTGTGTGTGTGTGTTTTTTTTTAACTCTTTCCCCACCACACTTATTTCCGACTGAAAACTTTTTGTGTTTTCATCTGGAGTTGCCGTGGCTCCACCCTTCTCCCTGACAAGCAGGTAAAATTGCCATCTGAAAACGAGCCAGTTGCGCACCGTCTGTACATGTGTGCTGGCTGCTCATTCCACCAGGCAGGCCATAACCTGATACCAGGGTGATCTCACCACATGCAGCCACGGTCTCAGCCACCATGAGGGCTGCAGCCATGTGTAAAGAAGAACCTGGAGTGTAACCTATACAAATCCATTGTGGCCCCACTCCTCCCTCCATAATGCAGGGGTGCTATGACAGAGCAGCCATGGGCCATGGACAGAGTCAATGTCAGGGCTGGGCTGCAACAGAAGAAGGAGCGAAAGAAAGCTGGGTTAGAGGGGAAGAAAAGAAGTTGTTAAAAGTTTGGAGGAGGGGATGGCGTGAGGGGGAGATTTATAGGGGACGTTTATTACTGCACAGCACTGCCCTGGGGAGGTGAAGGGGGGGTGGAGGGACACAGAGAGAGAACGAGAGAGAGAGAGGGGGGGGTGGGTGGAGGTGGAAGGCAAAACATTCCCTTTTCCCCTTCCTCTTCTCTCCTTGTACCAGGAGCCATGCAGGGGGGCGGGGAGCTTCGCCCCAGCGTGGAGGATGTGGAGAAGGCAGTGTGGAGGTTTGTTTCCTAAACCGAGATGTCGAGTTGAGAGGAGACAAAGCAGAGCAGCCACTGAGCTCACGGCAGCCCGGCAGAGATCTGAGTCAGTTTGGGGGGGAGGCATTCAGAAGTACACACAGCTTCACTGTCCCATGACAATGACAAATCCTCTCACAAGCAAGCAAAGCTCCCACCTGACACCATCTTCAAATTAACTTTCATCCGAGTGTACACCCCCCCCCCACCCTCCCCTAACTGTAACTTTTTCAGAAGACTGGCTGGACTCAGAAACCAGCCAGCCTGCCAGCCCATGGAAGAGCGAGTCAGGGTGTGTGTTTTAACATTAAAGGGGGGGTTTTACGAGCTGGGGCTGTGTGGAATAATCTCCCCCTGGAGTGTTTTTACAGACGACAGGATGGGATGACAGAGCTGCTGGTTGCAGTTCAAAGGCCCTGTCACTGATTGATTAAGTGGATCAGATCGATTGTCTGCCGCCCAAGGGGGGCAAAACTCCTGGAGGGAGGTGGGAGGAGACGAACTGTATTTCTCAGCAATATGGCAACTCGACAAAAAGGCATGAGACGATGTGAAATACCGACCATGTCGTGTCTCACATTCAGAGAAACGGGACAGAAATCTACTTGGAGTACGGTGGATGTGCAGGAAGTTGTCACGGTGCCATTGTGGCTGACCCACATTGACCACCTCCAGATGACAGGGCCTATCGATCTACGATGAGCCTACATTTCCATACGGCTTCTTCTCTTGGATATCCCCCCCCGCCCCCCGACACACAACTGTTGTTTAGTACCTCAGTACCTACTTGATGTTGAACGATTACACCGTCCTTCCAGGTTCAGGAGGAGGCACCTGTTTCCTGCCAAAAACAAAGAATCAGGCTGCCCTGTCTCTCGGGGATTATGTCAGATGTGTTCCTACTCATAGACACATAGACACTACACACACACACACACACACACACACACACACACACACACACACAACTCACACACACTTCTCCTATATAAAGTACAGGCCGCATTTCCCAGAGTCTCATGATAGAGCCCAGCATTGGCAGCAGCTGGGTTTGGACCTACTGTGGTAAAAATAACAACGACAGACTTTTATTTATACGTTGCTCTTTTGGAAAGCAGATTTACCAAGTGCTCTATAAACAACCGATATAGATAGAGATACTATATATGTTCAGATAGATAGATAGATAGATAGATAGATAGATAGATAGATAGATAGATAGATAGATAGATAGATAGATAGATAGATAGATAGATAGATAGATAGATAAATAGATAGATAGAGTTATTATCTAGGTGTTTCCACGTCAATAAATCCAGAAGGGTGAGGAAGACGTGTGTACCTGCCAGTCCCTGGTTTGTTTCGGGGAAGCACACTTTCCCCTGCATCATGCACTGCAAGAAAACCTTTCACGGGTAAGAATATGCAGGCCTACATGACTTCAGACTCGAAGGTAAATGCAGCCCCCAACCACCAGACCCCCCCCCATGCAATGTATTTTTGATAGATGGATAGATAGATAGATAAATAGATCGATAGAAGAAATAAACAAAGGAGTGAGAGAAACACTATTAAGAAAAAAAACCCAACAACAACAAAAGACATTGATTGTTTACAAAGCCAAGCCATTTGCTTTTGTTGGAGTTGAGAGGTACTTGAGGCTGTTTTTCTGACCGTATCAGTCTGACTCCTCATCCTCCAACCCTCCATCCCACACAGGTCCTCCCCTCCATGTCCAGGATGCGGACTTCTTGAGGTCAAGGCTGTTCTCCTTAAGCCCTATCATTCCCTATTAGAGCCTCGGCCAGTCACTCCTCCTCAGCCTCTGTTGGATGTTTTGATTTCTTCCTCCTGTGCTGAACCCCCCCCCCCTTAGGAAGGGAGTATAGGGATGAGGAATGAGGTCACAGATAATGTTTAGGTGGTAAAAGGAGAGACTAAATTCAATCTTTTTGAAGAGGAGATGAAAGACGGCAGGGAGAAATGCACACAGAAACTTAGACGTTGTCTGTGGAGGACCTGCCTGGGTATTTATTCTCTGTAACGAGGCGCTTATTTAAACAGGGAGATGTAGTTTCCCATTGCGGCCTGCAGAGGGCAGGTTTCTTCCTTGTCATCTTTTTTTTTTTTTGTACCGTGATAAAAACGCTTCTCATTGCCTGCGTTTACAGATTTTGCAGTGTCTTCAGATTTGTTCAAATCATAAATCAAGTTTATTTGAATGTTTGCACTTTAACGTGCCTACATGTGAAAATACAGTGCATGCAAAGAGAAAGTATTCCTGGAGTAGCTGGTTCATAAATATGTCCCTATATCCCTCGCTGGCCACAGATGTTTTGTATTGACTGGGTCTAGCGAATATTCCACTTTAGACCGGAAGTGCACGTGTGTGACGTGACGCTTGTGGCCGTTATGACCACTTTATTTCTTTGTCTCTAGCATGTACAGTAAGGCAGTATATACGCTTCTTAAATCGCGTCGCTTGGTTAAAATCCCCAAATGCCCCCGTCTAAGAAAGCGTCCACCCTGCTGAAGTATCACCATCACCTTCACCTTGATTTCAAACATCCCCAAATCCTCTGTGAATAGTGCACGTGGCCATTGAAACTCTAGTTAATGGTCACTCCTACATTTGCATATGAAACTGGCCGTTGGGCTGGATCGTTATGCATCTGTATAGTTTATAAGGGTGGGGATACCCGCAGCCAGTTTAGACCGCAAAGCTCACTTATCTGTCAATAAACCTATCCAGATGAACTGATTCAACCTTCTTTGATTTTTTTACCTGGATTATTGAGCATGCATAAAGGCACCATCACCTTCCGTTTTGTACCCTGGGATGTGATTACCCCTTGCAGAGGAGGGCACATAACAAGAGTATAGTAAGTATAAGAAGTATAGCGAAACGCAGCAGATTAGACAGGTAGGCCCGTGAGGCAGACAAACAGCTCTTGTCTTGTGGTACTTCGAGCTGAACCGGGTCTCAAAACGAGGCTCCGTGTTGCGTATCCACCTTCTGCTGACCCACGCCGTGGCCTTATATCTGGCAAAGAGGCATATCATCCCCAAGCACACAGACATACCAGTTGGACACTCTTAAGAAGTGCCGCACCATATCCCAGTCAAATCAATTTCGAGCTCCTTCAATGATAGCCCTACATTACCCAACTTCCTATTCTTTGTTTTTTAACCCAGCAAGCGTATCTTGGCGAAGCACATCTTTAAGAAGTTTAGGCGGTCAATGGCCAAGGGTGACCAATTTCAAACTTGACAGTATTTGATGTCTTAAACATATTGTCTTGCATCCATGGTGAGAACTGCGTGGGTTCAATTCCTGCACACATCCTCTCCCTACATCCCAGTTTGCACGATCTGGTTCTTGTGTGTATGAATTCTGACAGGAGCCCATGACAGCACCGTTTTTATGTTTGACAGTATGTTTAATAAATTCGCATGGCACAAGTTTGGAGAAGTGCGGTCTTCTGACGTCTACGTAGATGCCAGTTTTTCTGCTGGTTGAGAGTAGCCTCAGAGAAAGTGCGTGACAGAGGGAAAATAGCATGCGTAGAGAGAGGCAGAAAGGGCAAAAGAAAGCCAGGGAGAGAGAGAGAGAGAAGCAAAATAAGAACGAGGAGAAATTAATTGTCCATTAGGGTAGCCACAGCATTGTTAGTGGCTTACCACCAACTGCCATTACTGAGGCTGTTCCCATGAAACGCTCCAAGATGGCCGTCCACTACTTCCTCTGCCCTTCTGCTCGCACTGGGTGGGATGCAGCTTCAACGCTAGCACTGGCTCATTTGGATAACTTCAGCACATCACAGGATTACAATCGTGACCACGGTTCAAAACAAACACTAGCATCATGGAAATAAATCTCTTTGGCGCTGTCACAGTCAATTCAAAGGGAAATAGAAGAGTAATGAGGCTTCGGTTAAATGTGAGGTCACGAAAATAACGACAAACGAGCGAGTGAGTGGTGAGTAGGGGAGGCTCCGCATTCAAAAGGGATTTACTGTCTCACTCGCCACTGACACACTGGTCTCTTGAGGAGGGTTGTATTTAGAACGCAAGGCCAGTTTCCTCCTCTGACTTCCTGACCTGCGTTTCCTGGGGAGCTAATCTTGCTGTCTGCCCAGGAGGCTCATGGGAAGGGAGAGTTTGCCACACTGCTCTGCCTCAACTCCGCTCACATCAGGGGGGGGGGTCAAAACCATCAAAGCAAAAGCCAAAGCCATTAAGCTGTGGAAATTTCATGACGCATAACCTAACGCACTTGCAATGCGAAAATGGTGCATATTCGTTCTCTGACCCTCGCTATGTGTGCAGACAGATGCTAAGACGGTTAGGCAGCAGAGGTAGGAATTTGATGGCTGTTACGACCAGGACCCCCCTGAGCCCAGTGTCCCTCTGTCGGAGAGCAGGCAAACCTGACCCCGGTCCAGGTGTCACGACCGTGCGGCGGGCGCTGAAACGAGATATTCCTCGGCTCCTCTCTCAACGCAGGAAAAATCAATGGGCTTTGTGGAGCGCGGGCCGCCGCTGGAACAGTGGAAGGCATTCTTTCACCGCAAAATCCTGCCCTGGCCCCATCTGTCTCTGCACCCCCCCCCCATCATGCATAGTACACACACACACACGCACACACACACAACCAGCCCTGTGTGGTCACTCGTGGACTAGAGTTACACAGCCCATGTGTCCAGTGCTGGACAATGCACGAGGCCAATTGCCCACTTTTCTCACACATATCGCTCCACATCGATTGAATCGGATGGGTGACACTGACTGACAGCGCTCTCCTCTGGACTGATATCGCTCCAGAATGCTGGTGACATGCGCACAACTCTGACATTCTCACATTTTGTGTTTGGCAGCAGTTATGCCACTATAAATGAGCACTTGTAAATTGGCATTTGATGATGTGCAAAACTGTTGCAAGGGTGTTTTTGATTAAGAGACGATGAGCCACATGCTAAAGCTAGGTTATTCATGCTCCAGAGATGAGCACAGATTCGGATCAGTTGTATGTGAGCTATCCTTATTTGACCCGTCTAGTATGGTGTGTTTTAATGATTCTAGGTGATGGGTATTTATTGGTTAAAAAACATGCTTTTATGCATTTTGCATGTCTTACTTTTCGATACCTGTCTGTATTTTCAATACAGCACTCTTGATTATAGTTATCTTCAATTTGCGCAATGAAGAGGACTGTTGATTTCCACTTGCCTATCTTCACTTCCACATTTGCGGATTGTGGTTCTTTCCATCTTTGTTTTCTACTGTTCACGCTGGTAATCTTGCAATTAGAGTATATAGTTTTTGTAGAGGCAACGGGTATGGCAGCTCAACCACATCTAAATGTTTGCTCTTTCAAGACTTGCAGTCGTCCCAGCGTCAGCAGAAGATTGCTCATCTGTTAAACTGTGCCTTTGACTGTTCTTTGGAGATGGAAAGTCCTTGTAGCGTCTGCTCCCATCTTTTTGATGTGACCTGTTGTCACTCCCAGAGAGTCAAAGGAGCTTGTGAAGTACATCCATCCTCTTTTCCATGGCAACTGATGAGGAAATGAGCAATCCATAAGGTATGTGGATGAAGATTGGGGTGCTCGTATGTGGCCAAAGAAGTGCTCCCTATCTCTTTTTTTGTTTTGTTTTTATTTTCCCAAGAGAGATAACACGATTCAAACAAACCCAAACAAAAGACCCAAACAGTAATTGTGTTCTCAAAGGAGACAAAAGATATAAATGTCTTACCTCTTTGATTGTTATTTTGCAAATGTGCTTTCGATTGCGAAATGAAAACAGCTTTGGGGATTTTATGTGATTGGCTGTGGCCCTGAACATGGAACAGCCTAATAGCTATCAAAAGCAGAGTTGGATGTCTAGGTGGTTCTAAGCTCCGTCTTTGTATGTTTTGTTTTTTTTTTTTTAAAAAGAAACCAACCCTCTCTTAAATGCCATCTTTGGGTCTTTGAGATCGGTCCAGTCCACCTCCTGCCCCCGACTGTTCCCCCACTCTGCCTGCCTCTCTCTCTCTCTCTCTCTCTCTCTCTCTCTCTCTCTCTCTCTCTCTCTCTCTCTCTCTCTCTCTTTCAGCCTCTCTCTTTTCCCTGGCAGGGAAAGAAAGTGCAGCTGTGCAGAGTCCTTTGGGCTGCATTAAAAGAATCAGTCCATTTGGTTGGCTTTCCTGGCCAAAGCTGTAATTTGTTGCTGCCAGGGCCTAACGGCCAGTCCAGAGCGGTTCCTGGGTTGTAGCTGCTTGCATCCAGGAGGACAATGGATAGTGTCCTGCAGCCATGCTAGCTAGCCTCAGTCATCCCTGTGCTGGGATGTGTGGTTTAGCATCTAAGGTTTCAGATCCGTCATGCCCAGGTGACAACACGGGTGATGGCAAAGGGGAACAAGTCAACTGGTTGTGGAAACTGGGAGATTCAACTTGATTGATGGAACCAAGTGCTAGGACAAACTGCAGCGAGTTAGCAACACAAGAGTGCTTGCATACTTAAACTGCTCAAAGTTACCGGTCTTTCTCTCCTGAAGGGTGTGTTGTTGTTTTGCAAATGTATGGTTTTAACGCTGCGTTCCAGACAACTTGGAAATCGAGATTTTCTGACCTACTAGAAAAAGCACAATAGAACGCCACTCAAAGTTGGAGTTTCGGGGCAAATCCGTTTACCTGGACTTCATGGAGATGCAGTTGTCAGACGTCACACAACAATGGCAGCACCCATGGAGGTTGATGGTAAACCATCAACTAAGGCAACGTAAAGTATATTTACCTGTATTTAATGAAATAATACATACTATCGTATATGGGTGGCACGGTGGCACAGTGGTTAGCACGGTCACCTCACAGCAAGAAGGTCCTGGGTTCAAACCCTGGGGTTGTCCAACCTTGGGGGTCACCCCGGGTCGTCCTCCGTGTGGAGTTTGCATGTTCTCCCCGTGTCTGCGTGGGTTTCCTCCGGGTGCTGCGGTTTCCTCCCACTGTCCAAAGACATGTAGGTCAGGTGAATCCGCCATACTAAATTGTTCCTAGGTATGAATGTGTGTGTGTGTGTGTGTGTGTGTGTGTGTGTGTGTGTGCCGGCCCTGTGATGGACTGGCGGCCTGGCCAGGGTGTCTCCCTGCCTGCCGTCCAATGACTTCCGGGATAGGCTCCAGCATCCCTACAACCCTGAGAGCAGTATAAGTGGCTTGGATAATGGAATAGATGGGTTTCAGACCTGACAGCATGTCACTGCATTTGCATGTCTGTGATACGAGGGTTGAAAACCCCCCAAAAAACAAAAAGAAACTGGAATGAATTATGTACTGACTCCGTTTTTGTCAGTTGTAAATGTGTTTGGCATGCCCGCATAAACATACACAACACACGCAGTCTCCGACTGTCTCCGTGTACTTCCAGTAAGCGCCATTAGTGTCCCATCATACTCAAATGGCAGCCGTGTCCCGTTGTGTCAGCCCCGTCGTGTCCTCAACGTTATTGCGCTGTTGTGTGACAGCCGAATATGGGAACGCTTTCTGCGCTTGTTAAATAGTTTCTGGTTTGCATTTTATTTTTTTGCCTTGCGCTCTTATAGGTTCTACAAAGTCTAGTAAAATCGAATGGCTTTCCCAGAAATGAAAGTTTATTGTCCCCCCTCAGCCCACCCTACTCGTAAATAAGGGCACATTTACCAAAAATCCCTCGCCCCCACCACTCTTCTCCATGGTCGTACCACTACCAGTGCCCCGACGCCAAGAACTCTGCCAAAGTACACCCAAACAATCCCCCTTTCTCCTCATTGAAGCCTTCCAACTGTCTGTTAATAGTGTTTACACTACTCAAGCCCTCCGACTCGACGCTCTGGAGGAAGAACAGTCCAGATGCCGTCACTTGGAGCTCTGTGGTCCACCCACTTCACTTTAGCTGGCCCACTTATGATAAACTCCATTCTTCATTCTTTCATTATCGCAATAAATATCTTCAAGTGTTTAATCCGGCAGAGACAGCCATCAAAAGACTGCTTGTTTGTTAGTACGACCATCGATTTGGTTGCCATGTGTGTGTGTGTGTGTGTGTGTGTGTGTGTGTGTGTGTGTGTGTGTGTGTGTGTGTGTGTGTGTTTGTGTTTGATTCAGTGTCAAGAAATGAAGTTCTCTGAAAGTTTGCACATCACGAGTAAACCTTTACAACTGAATTACAACACTACGAGATTGCCCAGTGAGTTTTGAAGGTATATCGTACCTTGAGCCAGTACAGCTGGCTTCTGTAAACCGTTTTCAGCCAGTTTGCTTCTTTGCCGGTTTGCTTTTCTTGCATCTCTGTGCTTTTGAGCTTTGAAAGCATCTCTTTCAGCATACTGTGAATCTAAACGGTACGCATCGGCACCACAGGATATGGTCCATTTTGTTAGTCATACATTCATTCACAACATATGACCGCACCAACACAGGCCATGTGGTCCAATAAAATCAAACTTGAAGATGTTAAGAAAAGGACGCTGAAATGGGTTCCAGATGAACACCATCGCTATGGGAGGAAAACTATTAATACATTTAATATGGCAACCCCAATCACTCACCTTATTTTAATAAAACTTCAGTTTGGGGCCTGCCCTGGCTTGGCCCTCATTGCTGTTTCCAGGAAGCAGGGACCCCCAAGGGTTTCACTGTGACCCAACTCAATCATTCCCCTTGAGTAAGTACAGAAAAGATAGTGCAGAACTCTAACCACAGTATGACGTTTTCTGGGGGAGCTTTGAGACGAGCAGCGGAGGACAATCACGAGACACAAGATGACACTCTCGCTCTCACACACGCACACATGCACACATGCACTGTGCAGGGCGAGACAGAATGGAACACACTGGCAGGCGAGGAGCAGAGAAAATAATGCAGAACTAAACAGCGGTTCACAATGGTGGCTGATGTGTAGGCGGGACTATACAACTGGTTGAATACAGTACTGGAGCTTCCACTGTGGGTTGCATGTTTTCACTTCTTGACTCACCATTTGAGGGGGGGGGGCAAACTATCCGAATACCATAGAAATACATTAAGTTATCCATATTATCTTGTTCGCAGAAATACGCACAAGCTGTCATATCCAGCAATGACATTTCGGCTGTTTTTCTGCACCTACCTCAGAAAACTCTTGAGCCCCAACTTGATGATGTCATTCCCCGGGACAACGCTCAAACACTTGGACTATCATAATGACCTGTCGTGGCTGATTATGACCGTTCCTCCCAAGTGACTTGAGCCACAGGCCATTGGTGTGCCTGATGTTCCCCACACAAAGAGTATGAGATCAGCCCTTTGACGAGGCTCCAAATCAGCAGCCTCCATCACTCTGCTGTGTCATAAAAAAAATTAAAAAAATCATCATCATCTACGAACATGACAGTCATGAGAATAAGGGTCAAATACTTTGACACAAGCTAGGACTCGATGTTTTTTTCCCAGAGTTGTGCGATGAGACGTTTATGTTGCAATGTTTTTCAAGGAGAAAGAGAGAGAAAGATAGAGAGAGAGAGATAGAGCGAGAGAGGAAAAAAGAAAGTGCGGAGGATACAGAGCTCATTTGAGCGAAGGATTCGGTCAACATTTATCTGCACTGAGGTGATTACCAGGGTCGGCGCCCTGAAAACGTCTGCATGGTTCAATGAGATGCCTCGAGTTGGATAAGGAGGCCGAGCGCTTCTAACTCGGCACTATGATGGATGAAAATGTTCCGTCTTGTTTATGGAATTGGACACAAGGCATCTGCTGGTCTCTGGGGCACTCAGACCGTGTCGTAACAGCCCCCATGCTCCCTATTACACGGTGAAACAGAGATAATCGAGTTATTTCAGATGAGGAAAATACTGACAGGATAACAAAGTTCTGCTTGTTCAAGGACATGGATTTAGTTTGGTCTTCTTGGAAAGAGTTGAAAGTTGTTGGGTTTCCTTTTTTTTTCATAATCAAATATTAACCTTAATGTAACAAGCATGTGCATTATACTCGTTTTAGGGTTATTGAATAACGTTTAAGACTGAGATAGTCTGGCTTTGTTCACACCAAAAACCTTAAAAGATCATATCCAAATATTAAAAGACCTATAAAAATGTCAGCCAGTACCATTTCACAAGTATCTCTCTTTCAGCCTCTCATCTCAGCAAGTAAACTCCTTTCTAATAAACTCTAAAGAAAAGGAAAATCTGTGCATTTTTCCCCCTTTGTGATAGAAAAGGTTACGCAACCATCGTCATGTCTGTCACATAGGCCTGCTTCTGCAGCATGTCAGCGAAATGGGACTCCATGTCAAGTCAACAGACTTGTTTGTCTGTAAAATGTGTTACCATGTGTCGGTGTTCATAACACATGTGGCATGTTGGGTTTGATGCACAGCTTATAAAAAGCCTTTGTGCACTTATAGTCCATCTCTCGAACACACGACGGCGCAGCTATACCGAGTTTTACGGTAAAGCGTCTTCGGGATGAATCCGAGGCAGGTCGCCTATTTTCCAGCGAATCACGCTGTACTCAGGATAGGAGCGACACAATCAAGGTGGACATTTTGGCAAAGCCCTGCAGGTGTATGACGAGACTAGCCAGGAAGTTTTTAACATCTCAGTTTCCAGGGGAGGTTTGAATCCGTTCACTGGGCGCTGGTTTTCGGTTTGAAGACGTTCCGCCATTCATCCGAAAGTCTTCTTCCCGCTGTGACGCCGGGCGGAGAGGCCTCATAATTTACTGCCAAGATAGTGTCGCGCCTGGTGTTCCCCCACCCCCGGCGCCAGATACGAAGAAAGCCTTTCGGATGAATGGCGAAAAACTGACATGCGCCGAATCTGTTTAAGCCTCTCCCCTGGAAATGTTAGTACCTGGATGACTGAAATGAATCTACTTAGAGATAAGATCTCAATTGCACTGTAAATTCCAGATGGTGCAAATATCCACCCACTCTTGATGCCTATGGGACGGCGGTGGGTTTCCTCTTTTGAGACCGTGCAAACGAGTGCAAACGGGAAAACGTGCCACCACAACGGGCCCTCCGACATGCTGTGATCATTACAAGGTCATGTAATGCACCGTAAACATCGTAGCATGGGGCCGTGATGGAGCAGGGTTGTCCTTGCGGGGGCTCACATAGTTTTTGAGCTCTTCTCCACATGTTAAGGGGCTGTTATGACTGTGTGTATGTGTGGGGGGGGAGGGGGGGATTGTTCCCTCATCTGTCCCTGTCATAAGATCTGCTTTATAATCTCCCCATTCTGCTTTCCTTTCTCTTCCGCCCTCCGCCCTGTACACCGACTCTGTTTAAAAACACCCATTACTCAAGGAACACAAATCCCCTCATCTTCAACACAATCATATGTTTGCATAAACTTCTCCTCCTCCTCCTCCCCCCTCGCTGCCACAAATGCATGGGCTCAGCAAAAAGCTGGGGACTGTAACAGCCCCCGTCTACCCCGCAACTCTACCGCTGTTTCATTGTCGCGTGAAATTAGAGTAGGAGCTCGATGGAGACAAAGGAAGAAGAGAAAGACAAAAAAAAAAGGGAACCAGAGAGACAACGAAAGAAAGAGATACAGAAAGAAAGAGACATAATGCAAAAACGGAAAGAAAAGGTAACGCGAGAGAGAGGTGAAACGGAGCAAGAGACAGATACAGAGAGAGAGAGAGAGAGAGAACGAAAGAAAGACAGGGAGGAAGAGGAGGGGAGACAGAGACAGCCCGAGTACCAGTAGGGAGAAAGTGCGGAGTCATGCTGTAGGAATGCTGGAGGGGGGGATTGCTGGCGTGACTGCCCCATTTTTCACAGCCATAATCAGAGCCAGCTGTCAGCAAGAGGGCCCAGAGGATGGGGGAGGGTGGAGAGAGAGAGAGAGTCAGAGAGAGAGAGAGAGAGAGAGAGAGAGAGAGAGAGAGAGAGAGAGAGGGAGGGAGGATGGGGAATGTGTGTGTGTGTGTGTGTGTGTTTGTTGGTGGTGGGGGATTGGAAGAAGTTTGAGAAAATGAGGGGAGGGGTGCGTGAGCTATGACAAGCAGACCGGCTTTTTGCAAAGCAAATATATTTTTCTCCCCTCGCGTAGAGATTACAGACCCATTGGTTGCACATAAAAAGGAGGGGGAAAAAAAAGGAAAAGAAAACGTCTGCAAATAGACAAAATGTGCGTCAAAGATGTAAGAAAAATGCACGCCGTCCGTGTGTTTGTGTGTGTGCTGTGCTGTGTTAGTAATCCCATGTGCACGCATTTGTGCGTGTTATGAAAAGCCAGAGGGTGGAGAGGGCCGGAGTGTGTTAGCCTTGACTCGGCGGGGCTGCTCTCTGAGCCGGGGTGAAGGAGGATGGAAGGGGTCCGGGCGGGGCTTCTTTCCTTCCTGCTCCTCCTGTGACTTGGCCCTTACTCTGCCGTACAGGATGACAAAGCAAAGAGTGCTAGACAGCAGCTCTCAGCTGTGGCCATCCAGCACCAGTGGAATGTCCAAATGGATTTGTTTATCGGAGACATGGGTGGGACAGAAAAAGGCCTGCACAAAAAGTGATGAAAGAATTTTATGAGTCTGTGTTATTCATCAGGAATCGACGAGTCCTTAAACCAGCAAACGGAAAAAGAAAACAAGCCTAACGACAATGACAACGACAGCGAATTTCATGATGATAATGATGAAGTTAAAATGTCCCCAGGTAAACAATGTGTCCCCAGGGTAGAGGTATTTGTATATGTATAATGTGGGGTAGAATTTAGGTTTAAAGGGTCCATATAAAACTGTATTTCTCCTGGATCGCCACCTTGTCACGGTGGAGAAGCTTGCGTGTACCAGTGATCCCAAGAGCTATGCCATCCGGAGCTTGGCTCCTGCTAGGGTCAATAGGTCAAGGGGGAGGGTCCAGACGAAGCGCGATCCAACAAAGACCTCAACGGCTGAACTGGCGGAAGATGTCTCCAGGTCACAACGGCAGTGAAGGCGGATGAAGGCCGCAACAGTGGGTGGGCCCCAATCGTCTTGGTTCTCCGTCCCATTGGACTCTGACCACCCCCTGCCAAGGACTGTGTGGTGGCTGCATGCGCATCAGCCACTCCACGTAAAAAGCTGTCATGCGCAGGCGTCCTCCTATTATGCAGCTCCAGGATCAGCCTCTACACCCACCTGAGGACCCAGAGGGACCCAGAGGGAAGGCGGTCATACTCGACCCCGAGTGACCGCCGATGATGATGGTGATACAACTGCAAGATACTTTAGTAACACTTTCTATGAAGCTTGCATCTATAATGCCCTATAAGAATCTATAACGCCCTATAAGTGTAGCTATGTCATTGTAAGATTCATGATAACCATGTATACACCCTCACAACAACTCATAACCACCTTTATGATACATTATGTCAATTTAAAACGGATTTATAGTTTATAAATATGTCACCATTAGTCTGTTTATCTGTCAAATGTCATAATGCATCATAGCCACGTTGTTTTGCTGAAGTTTTGCAGAGATGCATAATGAGACTTCAGTGCTATTTCACAGTCTTCAGCCATAGCCGTTAGTCATTGTAATACACATTATAGGAAAGTATAGACGTTATAGATGCAATAGATGCTTATAGGGCGTTTTAGATGCTTATAGGGTGTTATAGATGCTTATAGGGCGTTATACTAGATGCAAGCTTCATAGAAAATGTTACCGATACTTTTATATAACTACCACACAAACCAACACCTCCTTTGACAGTCTGTTTTGAAGGGGTTGCCTGCTTCATCATTTTACCCTTACTAGGAGGATGGAAAAGGGCCCCGCTGGGAGCAGATTGCTTCGGTTGATTCTGGCCTGATTCATTGACGTCACAGAGATGACCTCTTCGAAGTCGGAGTGGCGAGTTTCATGTCACCTCCCCAACTCCCATCGCAGACAGCACCCTTGAGACGTCCAAAAAAATAGTGTCAGCGGCTAATGAACTTAGCAGCCGCAGCACGCTTCCCATTCTCCCCCGTTTCCACTCCCTCCTAAGTGGGTTTAAGTGAGTCACTTCATGTGTTGTTTTAATGGTCCTCTTGAACTGTCAGTCACGACCCCCTTTAAGAATTGGGCAGTTGTTGGTTGTCTCCAGTGATGCGCAAAACTATGGCGCATCAAATGTGCCGTAGTTTTTTCGTTTTGTTTTTTTTTCAAAGCGTCTCCTCGTGCATGGGCTGTCGTGACCTTTAGTGGAAACTTTTGACACAGACACCCAAACTTTGTACCCAGTCTCTACATTTTCTAATAGTCTATTTCAGGTCTTGAACAAAACTCCCCTCATAGCCCACTTCCTGTGCTCAAGTCTTTATCTGATACGTGGTTGTGTGGTCCCTCACATATAGTATGTGGGTGTGTTGTGTGTGTGTGTGTGTGTGTATGTGTTTGTACTCGCTGGTACATGTGGGTGTGTGTCTATTTCTGTATTGCATTCATCTGTGTCCATGTTAGTGTGTGCGTTTGCATACAGTGTGTGCTTGTGTGTACGCAACTGTGTGCCCACAGCTTGTTGATCAGAAGTGGTGCTGGTGACCTGTGGCCTGCCTGAAATGCAGCCAAGTCTAGAGTGGAAGGGCTGTGGACTCCAGACTTCTGACTGTGAAAGCTGTCCATTCTGTCCTCATGTGGCCTCCCTTTATCAGGGGGAGGAGGGGAGCATGCTGACCCACCTCCCCAACCCCGACTTTTGGGAAAAAGAGGTTCCTACTATGAGTCATTAGTCCATGAACCACAGAACAAAAGTCCAGACCATGCCTGGGATGGATGGCAGACGAAAAAACACATTTAGATGATGAATGGTCATGTTTTATTCCCACACAAATTACAATAGGCTGCTTTTCAGTAACGCGGTGCTGTCTGTTTGTTTGTTTGTGTGCATGCTTCATTCTTTATTTATTTATTTCTTCTGATGTAGCCATAACATTCTGTCTCTCTCCACATACAAACACACACACACACACACACACACACACACACACACACACACACACACACACACCCCTTTGTCCAAACGTTTGATCTCTATCTTCTCCCCCATCATGGAGAGAAGTCAGGCGCTCAGGTTGACCTCGCACATCAATTGTTCAAGACAAGATGGACGTCCTTTCGCCTCCTTACAGTCGGGGTAAATACTTGGGTACTTTCCAGGGCACTTTCTCCCGTTTTGGCAGGCCGTGGCCTTGTTTATTGCGCGGCAGAACCCTGGCGACTCCGCGGGCCGTGACTCATGCAGCGAGACCAACACTCACCGGTTCAGGGTTCAGTTTACAAACGGCGTTTCACAACGCGTCCTCTCTGGCTCGGGGGGTTGCGCTCGCCCCTCTGACACGATGACTGATATCGGATTCTGAAAAGATGGAATTTTGCAAGATCACAAGATTTTATGTACACGCCTGGCTTCAAAATGGCTGTTATTTGTATCCCGTGGCTGTTTCTATTTAAATGTGTCTGTGTTACTTTTTCTTGTGCTCCGACTCGTAATAGCGCCTGTATGTGTTATTGTGGCTGGATTTTGTCACGGTTCGATATACAGCCAATCGCTATCCAGGATCTTTCGTCTCTTTATTTAGTTTAGTGCGCGCCTGTTTCTATGTTTTGTCTGTATTTGTCTGGTTTTCCTTGTGTACGAGTGGAGCTTAATGTGCTACAGACAATGTCACATCTGTTTCTACGGCATCCAGCCCTGTCACGTAATGTGTCACTTTCTGTGCCCTGCCTTCTCCCAACGATTTAAATCACCGACTCACAACACAACAGAGACTCCCAAGTTGAGGGTCTCTGTGTTTTGAGTCTGGACTCGACGTTAGGATAGTTGAGAGTCTCAATGATTCTAACACCGAGTCCAGTTCCCCGCTTAGTCTCCTCAGGACCAAGACTCTGGCATCACCAGTCACATGTTCATGATGGACTGTGGAGATTACAGTCATTGATGCCAAACTGGCTCCTAGGCCAAAACTGTTGGATTTGCATGACGGGGTGGTGAATCACAAAGTCTGTCATCATCTTCACTTCACTAGTGCGTCGTCCCTTTACAATTTGGTCGGGGGAAATAGATTTTTTTTTGGGGGGGGGATTTTCCCCCCTTTTTCTCCCCATTCGTATCTGGCCAATTACTCCCCTCTGAGCCGTCCTGGCCGCTGCTCCACCCCCTCTGCCGATCCGGGGAGGGCTGCAGACTACCACGTGCCTCCTCCGATACATGTGGAGTCCCCAGCCGCTTCCTTTTACCTGATGGTGAGGAGTTTCGCCAGGGGGACGTAGCACATGGGAGGATCACGCTATTCCCCCGCCCCCCCGAACAGGCGCCCCAACCGACCGGAGGAGGCGCTAGTTCAGCGACCAGGACACATACCCACCCACAGACACGGCCCTGACCAAGCCGGAGGTAACACGGGGATTCGAACTGGCGATCCCCGTGTTGGTAGGCAACAGAATAGATCGCTCCACTACCCGGACGCCCCCGAGATATCCATTTTCTAAGATACTGTACTGTACATAAGAAGTGAGAAGAATTGATCGATTCATGAAGATGTCTTACTTTTGAAGCGACGCACCATCTGAGGACAGTTGCTTACAAAGCAGTTCTGCCTCCGAGGACAGAACCACATATGCGAAATATACCAGCAAGATTAATTTCAGGTGTTATTTATTGTTTGAGAAGAAACACGTATTGTCTGGGAAACAGCCACATTACATAAAGGTGTAATATCAAAGATGTGGCTCTACCCAGCAGCCCCGGGCGCAGGCAAATGAGTCACGGAAATAAAAATGAAAAAAAAACACCTTTTCTCTACCCACCTTGGCTTCTACAGTACATGCTGTTTTTACTGTAATCTTTTGCATTACGATCCCACACTAACACCAAGGGGAGAAGTGACACAACTGTAATTTGTAGTAAATGACAGTGCATTACGTAAATATTCCTAGGTCAGTGTCACGTGAAGCGGACATAAAGCTGAATAAAAGGTGACGAATGTGGCTGCTCATCGGTTAGCAATGCCAGCCAACACTAAATTATCCACCTCCAGTGATTTGCCAGTCCTGTTCATATTGCTCAGCTATTATTTCATATCATAAAAGCTTTTCCTTCTTCGAGAAAGACTGTCAGTATACGTATATCGCAGCAAGGTTCCTCGCTGAAGAATCCAACAAGTATATCAATCAGCACAAGTGTGTGAATAGTTGTGAATAGCATTTGCCTAATTGTCCTTCCATTTCTATCACCACATACTTAAGAGTGCTGTAGGTTAGATCACGGTAAGAATATCATAAAGCCTACCTTATTAGGTCTTAGTCTTAATTTATGCTTGGTGCCCTTACATTTTTATTGACTGTGCCCAAATTGATTCACAACTGAACACCACATTAAACATTTAGTTATGCTTCGGCCGAGGGTGACAGGAGGCTGTCCGGTGCGAAAATGACGGCTATGAGTGACAATGTACCACACCATTTGTGACGTCACATTTTGGATGTGTGTGAGGGAGAGTCTCGAGCAACCTTTAATCCTGTCAAAAATACATAATTTCCATCAAACAGAGATTATGCAGGTGACCAAATGTCAAGCGATCCAGTATCGATTGACGCCTAGGTTTCCTGGTTGTGGTTAGCAGAGGTTGTTGCAGCACATCTGCTTATCTCTGATCAGCTGCATATGACTAACAGGCCGTGGGCCTTAGACAATTTCCTCTGCACTAAGGTTTCCTTCTTTTTCACGCAGGTCATAGCCGTTGATCTGAATGAGCATCAACAAAGCCTTGTAGAAGAAACCCAAATAGGTTTTGTTGCTGATAATACAGTTGGCAAAGATCAGGACATAATGCACTGCTCACTACTAGTCTCCTGTGACCACCACAAGGCCTGCCACAGGAAGTTATGTCACTTCCTGCAGCGTTGCATCGATGTGGAAAGAGGAAGCCCCCTTACTTTCCGTAGACCCACTTGTCATAACAATGGGAGACATGGGGTGATTTTTCAGAGCTCAGGTGAAATAACCTATATTTTTAACCACTGCACGAAAGCGCAAATGAGTGCTATATTCTACTTCCTACTAGCTCATAACTGTCACATAGAGCACATTTTTGTCGAACCATGGCTTTGGATATGTGGTGTTTCAGCACCTGTGTGTGCGCTGCACAGACATATCAGACAGGATGTTGGGGGTTGTTTTTGTTTTTGTCCTATGCTAATATCCATCTCACCCACCACACTTTCTGTGCCTTTTGTCTGTGAACTGTATGGAACATGCAGAGGAGGAAAAAGTTCTCCGTTCTTTGATTTGAATGTGTACATATACAGGCATTGCCCATAGCCGTTCAACCGGTTAACCCGTTCATGCCCACACAGAGTTACACATTGAGTTTGCTGCATGGAAGAGCAACACAAACAACCTTCTCGATCGGGAAACTCCCACTAAAAGTTGCCATTGTTTTGCTTTTTTAAATTGTGCAACATTTTATACGCTTTAAAAAATTATTTCCATGATGTCTTCATATTCTCAGAAGCAGAGTCTCTGGACAGAAACAGTTGGGTCAGATGGTTTGTTGTTCTGCAACGTTTCTTAGTACAAGCAGCTGTGAATGTCCCTTGTGTTACTCAGGGGTCCCTATCACACAATGAGAAACTGGTCCTGCCCTTGAACAATCCAGAACCAAATGTGTCTGCACCAGCTTTTCCATTTTAGCCGCACACACGGGTGTCTATCCATCAATTATTTCTCTGTGTTGTTTCAGTGTAACTACCTATCAGCCTGGTTCCCATCAAAGTATATGGGAGAGTAAGGATCTCTGGAGTATACTCACCCTCTCAACTTCCACTACATCTCTTTGCTCATGTTTGTCTAGGGAGGTGATTACGGGAAGGCCGGGGCAGAGCCAGGCTAAGTGGGTTTAAATAGTGCTCCATTACTTCCTCTGGGAACCTGTTAATGGCATAAACAGTTCCCCCAAAACAAGGGCAGGATAGGAACACAAGTAACAGTGTTAAAGGTTCCATGATCTCCTTGTTGTTGTGTCAAAACTATATCTGAGATTTGGAAAAAGACAAAAGTTAGCTTTCACTACCATTGGATTGAAGCTTATCAAAATGTTACAGAGTGAGGATTCATGTTGAGATTTAATATACCGTTATAGCAGGTTGCTCTTGGTGTAAGTTTGAATGCAGAATTGTGCGTGACAGCTGGGAACCTGGGTGGGGTGGGGGTGGGGGCATGTGTATTACATATTGACTGGGTTTGGGGGTCTAACATAAAAACGCAAATGCTATGAAAATAATGTCACCAAAAATGAGAGCAACAACCCCAGATAATTTCCTGTCACAGTGCTTATAATCTGCTATTTCTGCTTGGCCCTGTTTATTTTCAGGAGGAGGGGGCGGGGAGGGGGGGTTGGCCAAGAGGACGGGGCCTGTGGACACATAATCCTCCCTGAAAAGTGATTTATTTATGAATTCCAGTGCAGAGCCTCCCCTCCTGAGAGCCCTCTAGCCTGCCAGAAGTCACTGGCTGATGTTTACAGGACTGGATTGGCTAATTCCCATGGTGCAGTGGGCCTGCGGTGCTATCTTATTTATACAAGGCCCGATATGGGAGAACAGAGGGGTTTATTTTGGGATAATCCCCATAGATGGATCCGATTTCTCCAACTGGAGCAGTTTCCTCCATACGTGCTGCACTTCAGGTTCAATCGGTGGGCTGCACGCCTGTGGACAGCGTTAGTCCGTCGCTTGAGTTTAAAAGGGCTGAATCGTCTCAGCAGAGGAAACCGTGTCACAACATCTAGAGTTGGCCACGAGACAATAGACTGAGTTCAGGGACTTCACAGGAAGGAGAATATTAGTGTCATTAAAAAGGAGCATTGTCTCTGTGGGATGTAGGACTTCATTTCCCAAACATTGAGTATCCATTCAGGGGACAAACAAACTTTGCCTCAAGTTCATCATTCAGCTTCTCCAAAAATATTGATGACCCAGACAGTAAGAGTATTATCAAGTTTGTCGAGCGAGGAAAATTCCTTCCTGACCCTAAAATGGACTATGATAACAGTTCTTTGATTGTGAAGTTTTCTATTTTCAAATGGTGGGTATCTCGTCATGAGACAAACATTTTCAGTTGTGTTTGCTCTGCTTTGCAGTGTTCAGCCGATGCCCAGACAATTTTCACCAGAAAAAAGCCTCCCATCGCATTAACTATCTTGTGTTAGTGGATTTAATGATGTGAATGAGGCAATAAAACTGTTATCTGGTTTTCTTACATCAACATTACACATTATTGTAAATAAAGGTAATAATTCAGAGTCATATTCCATATATGAATTCATAAATTCATACATGGAATATGACTCTGAATTATTATCTTTATTTACAATAATGTGCAATGTTGTTGTAAGAAAATAAAGATAATTCAGAGTCATATTCCATATTCTGGGGTTTTGTTCACGAGTGAGGGTAGGATGGAGCAGGAGATTGACAGGCGGATTGGTGCAGCATCAGCAGTAATGTGGACATTGTACTGGACCGTTGTGGTGAAGAGGGAGCTGAGCCAGAAGGCAAAGCTCTCAATTTACCAGTCAATCTTCGTTCCAACCCTCACCTATGGTCATGAGCTTTGGGTAGTGACCAAAAGGGTGAGATCGCGGCTAAAAGCAGCTGAAATGAGTTTCCTCCGTAGGGTGTCTGGGCTCAGCCTTAGAGATAGGGTGAGGAGCTCGGACATCCGGAGGGAGCTCGGAGTAGAGCCGCTGCTCCTTCGCGTCAAAAGGAACCAGTTGAGGTGGTTCAGGCATCTGATTAGGATGCCGCCTGGGTGCCTTCCATTTGGAGGTTTACCAGGCACAGCCAGTGGGAGGAGACCCCGGGGTAGACCCAGAACTCACTAGAGGGACTACCTGTCCAATCTGGCCTGGGAACACCTTGGGATCCCCCAGGAGGAGCTGGAGGGCGTTGCTGGGGAGAGGGATGTCTGGAGTGCCCTACTTAGCTTGCTGCCACCGCGACCTGACCCCGGAGAAGCGGCCGATGATGAATGAATGAATGAATTCCATGTATGTGCAAGCCTACATGGCTAATAAACATTATTCTGATTTTAAAAATAGAATGTTTCAAGAAAGTAAGGAAGACATGCAATAATCCATTGTTCTCTGCACATCTGTTACTGTCTGGCTTGGATCGGCCACCAAATAGGACAAGAACAGACAACAATGGACAGTCAGAACTGCAGAGAAAATCACAAATCACCTGCCCTCCATTCAGGACTTATACACCTCCAGACTCAGGAAACGGGCAGGCAACATCACTGCAAACCCATCACACCCTGGTCACAACCTGTTCCAACTCCTCCCTTCTCGTAGGCGCTACAGAACACTACGGCAAAACAACCAAACACAAGACCAGTTTCTTTCCACAGGCTGTCACTGATGAACACTTAACATTGTCATAATTAATATAAGCATACTGTATATACTGTATATTGTACGTATTGTATTGTACATAATCTGTCATGTACACCTACCTCATGTACTATATAAGTAACCTGCTTACATATTTATTCCAGCATCTTTGCACTCTGCACCACTGCCTTCCTGTTTCACCTGTATATCGCCATTCCTTGTATAAATTTCCTGAAGATTGAGTTGAGAGCCACAAAACCAGAGTCAAATTCCATGTATGTGCAAAGATGATTCTAATTCTGAATATGCTTATTTAAAGCATATTACATAAAGGCTTAGATATTTAAAGTTTCATATGTTAAACCAACTGTAGACAACTTTTCACCCTTGCGTTTCCAAGCGCTTTTATTGTTTGCGCCACTGTCGCAAAGACTACCGGATTGCTTTCCATTTATTAGCTGCCTGGCTACTGCCCAAAGCAAGAAACGACCGTAAAAACCCCAATTTGAACCGGAGACCCCAACTTCGGTGCTATGATGAAGGCAGAGTAAAGCATCCGATAGTGTTGATATGTAGGCAAGTTGTGTGACTTACTGATCCAGAAGAAAGAATGCCAACTGAAAGTCGGTTTGGAACCCTATCAAGTCCCGGGTGTTGTACAGAACTCTGTTTCCCCATCGAGATCTGTTTCCCCCTGGCCAGAGTTTCAATACAACACCGAGACCCTTGGTTGACCTTAACCCAACCTCAGTTTAAGCTTAACCTAACGCATACCTTAACCTAATCATAACCGATAGCTAACCTGTTTCCATGGGAACGTTTTCCTCTGGGTAGGGGGAAACAGATCTCGACGGAGAAACAGAGTTCGATACAACACTGGAGCTCATCGAGTTCTGCCTCCTTCTCACTGCTCCTGTTCCTCCTCCTCACTGCTTGTCACTGTCAGCTGTTTCCAGCTTCTACCTTCTTGAGATCGATAAGTGCTTTTTATTCTCTTACTATCTCTTTTCTGTATTCTGCCCTAACCTCTTCATTTGTCCTACTGATTTCATTATTTCCTGTGCATGCATGTCTTTTTGATGGTGGGAGGAAACGGGAGCACCGGGCACACAACACCACTACTTTCAGCAACATTGTTATTCATGTCGGCACCAATAATACTAGGATGAAACAATCAGAGATCACAAAAGCTAGCCTAGTCAGGATGCTTGAGTTTGCCAGAAAGATGTGTCGGCATCAATTAATTGTCTCTGGTCCCTTACCTGTGATGGGTAATGATACAGTAGGCTCACCTCAACTGCTGGCTGGCTTATTACTGTAATGAGCAGGGATTTGACTTTGTTGATAACGGGCCTTCTTTCTGGGGCCGCCCTTACCTGCTGAAAGTGGATGGCATTGTACCTCCTGGGGACGGTGCCGCTCTTTTGTTTAGCAATATAGATAGCTGTCTACATTTAGGTTGACACTAGGGACTGATCATTCAGCAGAATACAGATTATTAGAGAGCCTGATAGATTTAAACCTAGTGCGGATGTGGAGTCAACTAGTTTAGTTAATGTTTAGTCAAGGAATTGGTCTATAACATCGAGACCGTCTCCCTACCCTGCTGTATTGCTCTGAAGTTGTCCTCTTCTAAATGTGTGACTCACAATAATCTAATAATCATTCCTACCACTGGTGGTGGTGAAATGTGCAACAAAGTATCTAATATACTACAGAATCAAACATCTAATGTTACTGAAAGTGTGACCACATAGCGTCCAAAGTGGAGGTCGTCAAAATTGTCAACTAATACTACAAGGTGTCTAATTCCAATTAATATTTCACATTTTGGTAGCTCTAACATTCTGCCTAAACCTGATCACTTCAGCAAGATGCTTAAATTTGGTTTCATAAATATCAGATCACTGTCTACCAAAGCCTTACTAATAAATGATCTGATACTTGAACATAGTTTTGATATGATTGGATTATGGTTATGTGAAACATGGCTGAAACCAAATGTTTTCCTTCCCTTAAATGAAGCTTCCCCACCTGACTATACTTATGCCGTTGTAGCTTGGGCAAATAAACAAGTTGGGGGTGTATAAATGTCTATGCCTTAATATACCTTAATATATGTATATTTTCAATTTAACTTATAAACTTGAATCTAAATTGTAATCTTTTGAGGCTCTTATTCTAAGCCTATCTCCCTCAGCCACAAATAGACTCTGCTCAGTCCAGATTGTGATACACTATCAACCTCCTGGCTCTCACTATTCCTTGAAGAATTTGGAGAATTTGTCTCAGGTCTTGTTACTCATTCTGAGGAGATTCTAATTCTTGGTGATTTCAATATTTATCTGAATAAGGCTGCTGATCCTCTAAGTAAAGCGTTTCTGGTGCTTGTTGATACTTTTGGGTTCACTCGGTTTGTTCAAGAGTGGACTGATGTGGTAACACCCTTGATTTGCTTTTATCTAAAGGCATAGCTGTTTCTGATCTGAATGTCTTGCCAACCACATCTGCTGTGTCAGATCATTTTCTCATCAAATTTGAAGCATTATTGGCCTGTCCTGTTAATATCGGCATGGATATAATTGCCAGTCACCACATTGGTCCATCCCCTGTAGCTGCATTTGGTCAGCAGCTGTCTGAAGTCTTAGCTCCTTTCACTGTAGAGACTGATTCTGGTGAACATTTCACTAGTGACTTAAATGTGGCCCTCTCTAGTCTCCTCAATTCAGTTGCACCTTTCATTACCAGAGCTAGGCGACTAAACAGGCCTACACCCTGGTTTAGCAACGAGACATGCTCTCAAGCGGGCCTGCAGGAGACTGGAACATAAATGGAGTAAATCAAAATTGGAAGTTTTTTTTTTTACCTATCTTGGCGTGAGTGTTTATTGAAATACAAACGTACTTCATCTGCTGCAGAAGCAGCATATCTCTCTTGCTTAATCAATATTAATAAACAAAACCCCAGATTTCTCTTTGACATTGTATCTAAATTTACTAAAACACAGCTATTAGCTGCTCACCATTCACAGCCCATGAGTTTCTAGACCCTCTCTTTAATACGGTTGATGAGATCATAAACAAAATTAGTTCTTCAACTCCAGATACTCCTGCGGATCCTTTCTTACCAAATTCATATGTAGACAATGAGACACTCCCTGTTATTACAGCTTTTGAGACTATCTCTCGATACTTTGACTAAGCTTGTGTCAGCTCCTAAACCAACCACTTGCCTACTTGACCTTTTACCAGCAAAACTTTTTAAAGACCTCTGGCCTTTCCTGGGACCTACATTGCTAGACATTGTCAATTTATTACTTACTACTGGCACTGTTTCCAGCAGTTTTAAGACAGCTATGGTCAAACCTCAACTTAAAAAATGCACCTCGATCCAGGGTCTCTTAATAACTATCGACTGGTCTCTAATCTTCCATTCTTTTCTAAAGTACTAGAGAGAGTTGTGTATCAACAACTTTCAACCCATGTAGAAGAACACTACCGATATGAACCTTTTCAATCAGCTTTCAGAGCCTGTCACTCAACTGAAACTGCTCTGACCAGAGTGGTGAACAATCTTCTACTAGCTATGGACCCTGAGTCCACCTCTGTGCTTCTACTACTGGACCTCAGTGCAGCCTTTGACACCATTGATCACTGTACACTATTAGACAGAATAAATTGTAATTTTGCTGTCTGGCTAAGCTCGCTCTGAGCTTAAGTCCTACTTATATGGAAGAACACATTGTGTCGGCTACAATAATATTGCATCAAAATTCTCTGGCATTAAATATGATGTACCTCAGGGTTGGGTTCTTGGCCCTCTGCTTTTCTCTCTTTATATTTCACCTCTTGGCTAAATTATATGCAGTTATGGAATAAATTTCCATTGCTATGCTGATGATACTCCGCTGTCTGTGCCTGTAAGTGCTGAGGATCATACTCAAATGACTAATTTAGAGGCCTGCTTGGCTGCTGTGAAAAATTGGATGTCACTAAATTTCCTGCTTTTAAATTCAGATAAAACTGAGATGCTGGTCATTGGCCCTGCTAGGCACAGACACCAATTTGATCAAGTAACAATAACAAACTACAACTCTGATTTCACAAAGTATGGCAGCCAAAAATCTTGGTGTTACGTTTGATCCCAGCCTTTCCTTTAATAAGCACATTAAAGAAATCACTGACTGCCTTTTTTCACTTATATAGCATAGCTAAAATTCAGTCTTTCCTGTCTATGGCTGACACAGAGACTCTAATACATGTATTTGTTTCATTCAGACTTGTTTATTGTAATGTTCTGTTTTCAGGTCTGTCACATGCTAGTACTAAAAGTCTTCAGATGGTTCAAAATGCTGTGGCTAGAATCCTAATGAAAACGAGAAAATTTGACGATATTACACCAATTCTTGCCTCCCTTCATTGGCTTCTTATCCATGTTAGAGCAGATTTCAAGGTGCTTCTGCTGACTTAGAAAATCCTAAGTAGGCTTGCCTCATCATACCTTTCTGATCTCCTTAAACCATACATTCCATCTCAAGCTCTCTGCTCTCAAAATACAGGGCTTTTGTGTGTACCCAAAGTTAAAAAGAAGTCAGTCGGTGGCAGGGCCTTTTCCTATTGGGCCCTGTTCTTGTGGAATAACCTTCCTGCTGCCGTCAGACAACCAGAGTCTGTTGAGTCCTTTAAATCCAAACTTAAAACTCATCTTTTTGCCTTAGCCTACAATTAGTTGGGTTGCTGAAGCGTCATGTGATGTAGGCTGAAAGGTTCAGGCTACCGATTCCTGCATGCATGACAAACCTCGGATAGGCCCCTCCTCGCGGTATTGACCGGACTTCACTTGTGGAGTTTGCGTAACCTGGGCAGCACTAAGCTGGCTAAAGCCTAACAGGACCGCGGACTGGCGGTTGTAAAAACCCCACACATCCCTGGCTCGTAAGTGCCTAACAAGTGGGCAGTCCGGACTCTTAATCCGACCATCACTTGGGTGCAACCTGTGGCGGATCCCATCGTCTTAACTCTTGTGTCGCCATGGAACTAGATCCTCCCAGGCCAAGCAGTGTGGACCAGCGTTGCGACCTGATCACCACTTTAATCAATGGCTCCAAGAGTTTTTTTTTCTATCTCTTGGAATGGATCCTCGGACACGAGAGACGCCAACAATGACGACAATTAGTTGCCTTTAAGTTGAGTGCTTCACAACCTGTACTGCATAGCGGGTCAATTTCTGTTTCAGTGACTGTACCAAACACTGTGCTGATGACAAGATTATAGAGTACAGATTATTGACCATTGCAAACTGTTCTCCTCTCTCACATGTTTTCTCTTTCTGAATGATTTCTTCGCCTTTCTCTTCTTCTATGTATGTGAATGGTGTGATGTGAGACACCCCTGTGTGCACGTTTAGTCTGTCCTCATCTCCATGGTGACAGTGGTCACCACCTGGACACTACTTGGCATCATAACATTTCTATTTTGTATATCTTATAAATCCATATAATTTTGTTATCCCGTTACAATGTTTCATCCTTCTCTCACTCCGATGTTTGATTAATGTTTTTTTTCCTCTTGTCTGTTCTCCCACGTATGTGAATGGTGTGATGTGAGTCTCTGTTGTGTGCATGTGCAGTCTGTCCTTCTGTCAGGTCTACATGTTGGAAGGTAGTCACGTGGCTCAGGTTCCTAGGCAGTTCGGGTGGCATCTGGACAGTGCTTGGTGTCCTTCCTTATCTTATTCTTCATATATCTTATAATTCCATTATAATTCTGTTATCTTCTTTCAATTTTGTATTCTGTAAATTGTGTACATGTAGTAGTGTGATGTTGTTGCACTGTATTATGAGCAGAGCATGGTATATTTTGGAGAATGTTTTATGGGTTGAAACACAGGCTTTTATTCTGAAAGACACAGACTAGCGTTTTTTGTTTTCAGAGTTCCTGTGTTCACTCAGTGTCGTTAATATGTGTTGGTATTGTAACGTACACGAATAAGTAGACTGTGACGTTACTTTATTAGAATGTGAGAAGAGTACTTTTATTTTGAAGTTTATTTGCTCCCCCTAGCCTTCCTCACGTGACTTAAATTCAGTTTGCTGCCTGATAGTCATGGAAACAGTACAGTCCAGCTTTCCATGCGGAGTTTCATGTTTGCCCAGCTCCTGTGTTTATTGCTTCTATCTACGTTTGTGCCTTGGAGAGCATCGTCTGTAAGTTCAGTTGCGACATTATTTAAGTGATTGATGATGTCCGTCATAAGAACGTCGTTGTATTCATGTTAATACGAAAATAGCTATGTGTATGTTAGCTTCTCCCATTTTCTGTTAGCTAGTTAGCCAGCCAGGCTTTCGGTTGCTAGTTAGCTGTGTCAGCTCCGTGGTAGAAATGTCACGTTATTCTGTCTGCCCGTATTCCTCCTATATTATAGCATACTGATCTATGTTATACGTACATTATTTACAATTAGTTCATAAGTCATTCATAAGTCATGTGTGATTTCGTAATTCCTAGGTTACGTACAGCTATTTACATGCAGTTATGTAGCCTACAATTATTATTTACATGCAGTCATGTGCAGTTATTTACATGTGTTATGTAGTTAGGTCATAGACATGTGATAACATTTTATAATTTATGCAGTGTTTATTGAAACATTCTTTCTCTGTATTGCCCCCCTATAGTTTTACAAAAAAGGTTGAATTCTCAAAGTTCTTCAGTAAAGTTCCTCAACTTGGACCGGGACTCTGTATTTCTTTGGGATTCTTCATGTTGGCTATCTGTCGGCCTGTTTATACATGGACACAGACACGTAGGACAGAATATAGACCTTTTAGTCTATAGTTAACGTTGTCGCCCGCGGTGCGGAATACACGAGTTCGCGCCCCGGCTGTGACGGTCCGGCCGGGGACGCCCTTCCCGAAGGAAGGGGGCAATGTAACGATCACGGATGAATAGGCTCGGTAACCCTTGACTAGCGAGTCGGACCCTTTACTCGACTGGCGCCCCGGCTGCGGCGATTCCTGGACTGCCCCCCGAATTCGATACAGTATGTCTTTATAAAATGTTGTAAATAAGTAATGATTCGTTTGGGTTTTCACATGATGAGTAAACGCCTTTCCCTGGGATATATCCAAGCAGAGTATAGCGAGCTTTTATTGTGAAATGCACTTGTCTAATCCCCGCTGGCTTGACTTCCTCCTTGCTGTGCGATTTCCTGGGTGAGGTGCGTGGTTTTCGGCTCTCTATAATTTCGCCGTTTATAGTTGCAAAGATGGCGTTAAAAGTACTTCGGAACACATGTAAAGTCAGTGTAACGACGGTGTTGTGTTTTAGAATCGCCATTTCCGTTTTTACGCGTAAATCTGCTAACTGGTGTAGAAGCGTGTCGAGGCTTTGTGTGTCTTGTCACGCTAGCATGTGCTGTTGAGACTGGTTGTATGGAACATGTAGCGAGCATGTGTTACACAGGCGCGGAATGAGAGCATGTCAGAAACTCATACTTTGAATGTTTCTCTACACACAAATACAGATCACAGATGTGCATCTCGGGTGAGTCTGTCTTCATTTGTTACACAACACTGAGTCAGACCCACTACAAACACATAGCATCAATTGCACGTCTGTCTGTCTTGGGAGAGAGATCCTTCCTCTGTTGCTCTCCCCGAGGTGTCTTCCAAATTTTTGTCCCTGTTAAAGAGGGTTTTTTTTTAGGGAGTTGTTCCTTATCCGATGCGAGGGTCTAAAGACAGGATGTTGTATTGCTGTAAAGCCCACTGAGGCAAATTTGTGAGAATGGGCTATACAAATAAAATTGACTTGCCTTTTTATATATATATTCCCCCCTTCTGCCCCCCAGTTGTACATGGCTATAATTACCCCACTCTTCTGAGCCGTCCTGGGTGCTGCTCCAACCCCTCTGCCGATCTGAGGAGGGCTGCAGACTACCACATCCCTCTTCAGATACATGTGGAGTCGCCAGCCGCTTCTTTTCACCTGACAGTGAGGAGTTTCACCAGGGGGACATAGCGCGTGGGAGGGTCACGCTATTCCTCCCAGTCCCCCCCCCGACAGGTGTCCTGACCGGCCAGAGGAGGCGCTAGTGCAGTGACCGGGACACATACCCACATCCGGCTTCCCACCCGCAAACACGGCCAATTGTGTCTGCAGGGATGCCCGACAAAGCCGGAGGTAACACGGGGATTCGAACAGGCGATCCCCATGTTGGTAGGCAATGGAATTGACCGCCACGCAACCCGGACGCCAAAATTGACTTGACTTGACTCTTATTTAACCTTTGTTTCTATCACTCTCCCTCTTCGCCTTCGTTGCTTCCTCTGTCAGCGGGGTTCTTTTACTCTTGCCGGGTAGTTTCCACTGTCCGCCATTTCTGCTACTGGGGATAGCTAGTGATAGCTACCGGGGAGAACACAAGCACTATCTTCTTCCTGTTGTGGTTGGGCATGGTTGACACACTTCCTTTTTGTCATAAATTGAGTCTTCATTTTCCTGCGAGATCATACCTGGTAGCAGACAAGATTTGGTTCCCTGTAAGCCTGAAAGCGAGGCTTGTAGGGAACCAGTGTAAACGCCGATGGTGTCATATTCTATAGCCATTATACTGCGCAATCAGCATTTAATTCACGATGGTGAGTTAAAGCAAAAAAAGTTGTCTACTGTTGTTTTAACGTAGTCTTCTCACACACTCGAGCACTAATGGCTGAGTGATTTTTGGGATATGCTGGTGGTTTCAGTTTGAAGCTTGGCTCTTTCACTCTGTAAATGTTTTAATTATGAAGCACAAACAAATGGAAACACACAGCATAACAGAGCATATTTGCTGTGTTAAAGCAACATCTGCCTTTTATAAGAGCTCACGTCATAACCTGCAGGTCAGACTACTGACATACTGCACTACTGCTGCCAGAACGGAAAACCATCCTCTGTGTCTTTGTCTGCTTCTGGCTCTCTTTCTCTCTGTCCATCTAGCTCTCTTTCTCTTACTGTCCCGCGGTCTCCGTCGTGCTGTCTCTGCTCCTCTCTTTCTCTGTCTCGCTCTGTCTGTCCCTGTTCCCCGACGTGTCTCTCTATCCATCTCTGTCATCTGACTCTCATTCTGTCTTTCTCTGTCTCCGTCTCTCTCGCTCTCTTCCTCTCTGTGTCTCTGTATCTGTCCCTATCTATCTCATTCCATCTCTGTCTTCCTGCCTCTGCTTGTCTCTCTATATCTCAGTCTAATCTGCCCTCATCTGTATCTCTCCATCGTGCTCGCTCCCTTTCTTCACTCATCCCCCCCACACACACACACACACACACACATATACACTCACGCTCACGCTCGGCCTCTCGGTGATCCAATGACTGCGAATGGGCGATGGGGGCTAATGGGTAGGAGGAGCACGGGATCTCTGACAGCATCGACACCATGCTCCAGATGTTTCCCTCACTGCCGAGTTGCCGTGTTGGTTTTCATCCCTTCACTGAACACTTTTATAGCACCCGGCCTGCCGTCTACACTACCAAGTTTAGGCAGAGGATAGTTCGAGGTGGCAACTCCCCAGAGGGTGAGTCTCAGGGGGGGCCGGCACTAGAGCTGCAAAAGGATTTACAAGAGCAGGATGGGATAATTATGATGTGACAGTAGCTCATTGTCTAGTTCACACCATCACCACGCGCACACCATAAACACACATTCCTTTATGCACACGCACGTATGTAAATACACACACATACACACTCTTTTGAGAAGAAAAGCATGCACAGAGGAGCAGTTTCTCTGATAGCGTGACATGAAAAATGATGGCATGATAGTGGTGTGCTCAGTGTAATGTCACTAAAGGGCATCTGTACTTGGAGTAGTTATGGCGTCAGCAACCAAGCAGTCTGCAGCTATAGGCCAAATCATATGAAAAAATTTTTTTTTTTTCCCAATGTCCTCTCCTGGGATACATGTTTAATGCATATATGCACCCAAGTAGAAGTTAGATAAACATGCACATAAACATATATACACGTGCATGTGCACAGGCAGGGGCTGCTTTCTATCCACAGGAAGCTCTGAGAAATAATTAGCTTGTCAAACCATGATAATTAGATGAGTCATCTGTAATAGATATCAGATTTCAAGTCAGAGCTGTCCAACCGTGTCCAAACAAAAACATGTCAGGGCGCTGACCAGCATCCCAGAGACATGACTTTAACCCAAACACCAGGATTGCAATCTCACAACCATGACCTGTTGCACGTGCTCTGCTGTGTGATTAGCATTTGTGGAGATGTCAAAGGATCAGAACCTGGAGGCACATTATGAACCTTTTTACGACCACCAGAGATGTGAAAAGTCACCTTCTGGGACTTACTTTCTGGTGTTGTCGTCTGCTATAACACCAACAGGAGCACATGAGAACGATACGCGTTCACTCGTGTGCTCTGTTGGATTTAGAGTTGCTTCACTACATAAATGCACATAGCAAAAGTCATATGTTTACACCGACAGTATACCAATTATCTGCTGACAAGAAAACCAATGCAGGCAGCTGGTTACCTTCAGGACTTGTCTTTTTTTTTTTTTTGGATTCCCCCACCCCCCTTTTTTTTCACCCCAATTGTATCTGGCCAATTACCCCACTCTTCTGAGCCATCCCGGTCGCTGCTCTACCCCCTCTGCCGAGCCAGGGAGGGCTGCAGACTACCACACGTCTCCTCCAATACATGGGGAGTCGCCAGCCGCTTCTTTTCACCTGACAGTGAGGAGTTTCACCAGGGGGATGTAGTGCATGGGAGGTTCACGCTATTCCCTCGGGTTCCCCCTCCCCCCTGAACAGGTTCCCTGACCGACCAGAGGAGGCGCTAGTACAGCAACCAGGACACATACCCACATCCAGCTTCCCACCCGCAAACACGGCCAATTGTGTCTGTAGGGATGCCCGACCAAGCCGGAGGTAACACGGGGATTCGAACCAGAGATCCCCGTGTTGGTAGGCAAAGGAATAGACCGCCATGGTACCCGGACACTCCAGGACCTGAGGTTTTGCATGGAAGATATGCAATCAGGACAGAAAATAGATACAACCTTACTCTGAAGTCAGCTGAAGGGACGAAATCAGAAAATGCATAAATAGATAATTTACTTTTTGTTCTTAACTTTTACATGTAATGCATTAACCCTCGGGTTAATACATTAAATATATAACACACCATGGCTCTGGAACTGCCATGTAGAGCTTTGACTTTTGATGATTAAAGCATAGGATCACTATTTCTGAACCCAGACCTCATGAAAATTATATGGAGAGACACTTATCTCTGATCACGTCAGTACTGAGAGACATACTAACACAATGGGTTTCTGCACAGTCCAATGAATTGTGCTTAGGCTTGGTGTTTAGGGTTGGTCGTTTGAACCTTAGAAAACCATGATATATCTCCTTTTCCAAAACCCATCCCTCATGTTTAACTAATGTGAAAAACAGCTTTTTGAAAATGGGGAATTCCACATTTATCTACCCTTTTCAGCACTGGCTACTGTAAAGGCACAATCTGCGCTTGCAGAATACTGAAATGCTTTAACCCAACCCCTGGTTTTACTTTAACTGTAATGTAAAAACCCAAAGACGTTTTCGTCACATTGAACTTCACGGTTTTAGCTTTTCATACAAGGTCTTGTGACACGCGAGAGCCAAACATAAATTTAACGGGGGACTATGTAAGGCTTGTTGATATATGTGCCGTTTGTGTACACTGGTGCAGGTTGTGCTGCCATGGATTTTCGGATCCCACTGGCGAATAAAAAGTTGTTAACCTCATGTTCTGATATGTTTTGAGAGCCCCTGTCAGTCATGAGCCCTCGGAATCGAAATTACCCCGCTGCACCGGAGTAAAACAGGCCTGTGTTGGAGTTACGAAGGGTTGAGAATGGTAGAATAAGCAATTCTTTTACAACCTATATGTCAAAGTTCTTAAGAAAATAAATTAATATACCCCAAATTTTTGAAGTCCAAATATATTTTGGATTGTTTCTTTAACAGGTTTGGGACCCTGCTTTACCATTGGGACCAGTGCCAAAGAAACCAGCTGGATGGACAATTAAGACCGAACCAGCAATATACAATCTGCATGATATATGCTATGCGCCGAGCTGGAGAGGTCAAGGGAAAAATTAAGCAATTCTTACGTGCGTTGAACATTTGGACGAGCTTATAATAGGTTTCAACATCGCAGCCGAGCTCTACACTTCTGATTATGTCAGACCTTAAGCATGCAAAGAAATGGTTGATTAAATATGGATTAGACTTTTGACCCTTTAAACGAAAATGAAATCAAGTTTACATAGTGAGTTTTGGAAGAGGGAGCTGTTTCTGTCAAGCCACTATAAACCTCTTCCTCTTCTGGGGCTGTTTCTTTTTTTAGACATCTTTGCTGTCAAGAAACTGCTGATTCCTGCAATAAACATGCTCGTTCAAATGCTCAGCAGACATTTTCTCCTTGCGGGTGATGATTGTCAGGCACATGCCTTCATTCCATGGTCAACAATATTGTGTAATTTTGTTCTGTTTATGTTGTAATCACCGAGTTGTCTGGATGTAAGGCTGTGTGGCGGCTCGCTGCTCAGTTAGCATGTTATGTTGTGTTGTGGCATGGATTTGAAGTGGTCCAGATGGAGGATGTTTGTGTCATGTTCTTGTGTAAAACTTTGGCGTCTTCATAATGGGGTCTTTAAATGTCATGATGGCTGGCGGTTTGTACGTTTCAGAGTTTCAACACAGGCCGTGGATTTTTTTTTCTCTCTTTATCGCTCTTTCTGTCCGTCTTTCTCTCTCTCTCTCTCTCTCTCTCTCTCCCTCTTCCATCTAACTGTGCCTCGTTCACTCGATTGGTTCCCTCCTCTTGCCACACCTACTCTCCAGACTTCATTTTCCAAAGGCAGAATGCTCGATAAAGTATTCCATTTCTGATTCCAGTCATCCCTAAAAACATGTCAGGAGATTAGCTCCAGACAACCTGGCACACCCACGTCCTCTTTGCACCCATCAGATCGTTTCATCCTACCACATTCAGCTCTGTGATTGTGAAAGACGAGCAGAGGATTGAGAAATGGTTACAAAACCAGTTCCCTCCTCCATGTTTTTTTTCCTGTGTTGTTGATTTTGCTTCATGCACAAATGGCAGTAAGTCAGCATGAACCTGCCTTGTGTCTGCTTGTTGCACCCAAGTGAGAAGTGCTGATGTGATGCATGGGTCTTGTGACTCAAATTAGCTTGTGTCTTCATTCTGCCGTTCTGCACGTTGTCTTTCGACCGGGGTAATTGGGTGAAAAATGCTTTAAACAGTACACGGAGTCATTACTTCATATGACTGGAACTCTTGCAGGCGGGCTGTGTAATGCAAACAGTAGATTTTCATGAATGACCAATACCTCCCAGTTTGAACAAATCCTCCTTTTTTTCCTGCTGCTGCACACTGTTTTTCTCCGGACCTCCTTTGGGAAATGGAGTTGATGATTCATGGTTTTCTAAACACCTCTCACTCTCTCGCTTCCTCTGTCTGTCTTTCTTCTCTCTCTCTCTCTCTCTCTCTCTCTCTCTCTCTCTCTCTCTCTCTCTCTCTCTCTCTGGCGCCGTCTCTCTCGCTCTCTCTCCCTTAAAGCGAGAAAATATATGACACATATTTCTTCCAAATCTCTGCGTTCTGCTCTCGCTTTGGTGCAGAGAGAGAATTCATCAAGGCGAACGGGCCCGGCGATCTTCCCTTCTTCGAGCCCTTCCCCGCTCTCGCTCGCTCGCTCGCCCCAAACTCCTGTCAATGGCTTCCAGCTGGATAGAGGAGAGGCGGAGGGGAGTGTTCGCCTGGCTCCCAGCCCTGACTTGCAAACTGTCCAAGTGCTTTGCTCAGGTCCCCCCCCCCACCCCCCCCCACCCTCCCCTCCTCTTCCCAACCCCACCTCCCCTGTATTTGTTTAATTTGTGGAAAAACCCATAAACATTTGTGTATGATTTGTGGAAAGCAGCTGACAGGAGAGTGCAAGGGGGAGGTGGCGTGTGTACACATGCTTGTGTGTGCGTGTGTGTGTGCGTGCGTGTGTGTGTGGGGTGCATGTTGCAAGTGTATATAAAAGTGCACTGGTTTATGATTGAATGTCTATGTTTGTAAGCAAATACCAAACGCTGAAGGCCTACTTTGTGTTGAAATTAACAGGCGCAACCTTATCTTCGATGGTGAGGTGGGTTTGTTGATGGTGAGCGGTGCTGCAGGAGGAACTGCACAAGACTTGTCTGGTCGTCTACATGCACTTGGCAATACCTCAGGATGGTCGGGCCGACATCGACTAGAGATAGTTTTAGAGGGTGAACCCGGGATAATGGTGGCGATGGTTGTGTGGGGTTTCGGCGGATGCCGAAGACATCAGGTTTGAATTTTTAACGTGTTTGATGTCCCCTTTGATGAGTGCGCCACTTTTAGCCAAGTGGTGAGGAACTTCTAAATATAGCCGCCATGACTGGTTCAATAGCTGGACGCTGCTTGTGTCACCTTGGGTAAATATTTATCTTTTTTGGTCATGGTTATGTACCCCATGCCCCCCTTTTCTGGAATATTCAGCAGAAAAATCGAAGAGCTTCAGCTGGAAGCGAGCGCTGGTCATGAGGGCAAGGGGGGGGGCATGTGATGGAGTCAGTTATTTAAAGGCCCGGGCAGATAAAACAAGGACACATATAGATATGATGAAATGGAGGCAAATAAAGGCGAACAGAGATGCATGCATGTGCCCGTGCAAACACACCAACACTTACACACATACGAAAGCACACACGTACACACATACACAAACTCAAACACACACACGCGCACACACACACACACATGCATGCAGGGCAAAAAATAGGCAATGGGCAAAACACTTGCGCACGCACACACACACACACACAGCACTCTGTTAGTTTTTCAAAGCTACGTGTTTACCCAGGGCAGGAGTGACGCTGATGACAGTTTGTTGTCATCAAGGTCAGAGGTCAAACACGAGGGGGAGTGAGCCTGTGGGCTGCTGAAGGAGGGAGGAGGTGCTTTGTCACTCCTCATGACTCTGAAGGCTGACAGGCTGTCTGTTCATCTTGTGTGTGTGTGTGTGTGTGTGTAAGTGTGTGTGTGTGTGTAAGTGTTTGTGGTGTACTTTTGACTGTGTGAAACTGTTAACACCTGGCATTAAAATGCATCTGGGGTGATCCAATCACAAGTGGGCAGTTCTAAATACAGGTGTGAATGCACCCAAGACACATTGAGGACACATTGAGATCCAATTGCTTGGACCACATTCAGCGGTGGTCTGGGCCGCATACGGCCACATTTTTTTAATTTATTTCTGATTTTTCCCTTTTTCTCCCAATTTAGTGGCCAATGACTCCCTATTCTAGTTCAAACACCCACCCTCGTACTGCGTGCATTCGCCAACTGCATCTCTCCGGCCGGCAGTCTCGAAGGAGACGCCTCGCCACCTCCGTGACAAGGCGACTCCAGGCCGAACCACTGCTTTTTCTGACACACACACAGGCGCATTCATGTGACGAACTTAAGCCGACTCTGCCCCCTCCCCGAGATGGCGTTGCCAATTATTGCTGCTTCATCGAGTCCGGCCATAGTCGGATCTGACGAGACCGGGGCGCGAACCCCAGTCCCCAGTGGGCAACTGCATCGACACAAAGCCGATGCTTAGCCAGTACACAACCCCGGACCCAACCCAACGTGCTTCTAAAATTAAATTCCTGTGTATCAGTTCGATTATGCATAGTCAAGGTCACATAAAAAAAAAAAACCTAACAAATTATTCAGGTTTTCTGATTTTCGATATTGCGTGCTCCATTCTACCGCTCACTGTGAGGAAGAAGGAGAAGGGGAAACAACATCGGCTACACGAGAACAACCGAGTCAGGTGCTGAGAAAAGAAAAGAAAAGAAAATTAAAACGAAGGAAGAATTTCATAAGTCACAGCGAGGATCACTTGATAAATTTGTCAACACTTCTATAGAGATGCGACGAATAGCTATATTCATGTGACTGCGACTGTAGGCTATGTGTAATGACCCGTCTGACAAAATGATCTAAAATCTGAATGAAAAATAGGATATACACTGAAAATGTTGACTTGTAAACACACTGTCATACTTCAACATGCCAAAATAAAGTGACGGCTGAGCTGACTTGATGATGTGAAGCCAATAGTTTTACAGTTGATTCTTTTCCTTTGAAAGACTGTAATAACAAAAAGTCACGTGACTATGTGCATGTCGACGCTGTATTAGTCTACTTCAGGGGTGGACAATCTTATCCAGAAAGGGCCTGTGTGGGTGAAGGTTTTTGGTCCAACCAAACAGTTACACACCTGATCCCACGAATCAACCAGAAGAGTCTTGGCTGAGGAACTTGATTAGGAGACACAGGTGTGTAACTGCTTGGTTGGAACAAAAACCTGCACCCACACCGGCCCTTTCTGGATAAGATTGTCCAACGCTGGCCTACTTGTTAGAAATGTATTGCATCAAGTTTATGCATGCAGTCGAACTAGAATAGCTGCATGCAGTGGATCTAGAGTAACTATGGATGTGTAACCGTGATTCATGTGCATGTATGTCAATGAGCAGGGTCTCGCATGTCAAGTTTGCACAGCCCCCCCAGCGACGGCCCTGTCTGTATTGTTTTGATTTTACCCACGCACAAAGGTCTTTACAAACTTCTTTTTCTTCTTCTTTTAATTTCCGGCAGGCTAGGCACAGGAAGTGCATTGCTGCCTCCCGCCAGATAAAAACAACAACACTTTTGGCCTTTGCAAACGGATATGATGTATGTGTTTGTTTACATATAGAATGGGGAAGTGAGATCTGATCAAAAGTAGTCACTCTAGAGACGAATGTGGAGACGCATTCTAATGCCAGGTGTAAACGGACATACTTAGAGCTGTCCACTTATGATTGGATTGCCAAGACACAGGTTAATGCCAGGTGTAAACAGAGCCCATGACTACATGTGCATTCACAGAGCTGGTGTTCTGTCAACAGTCTTTCCTACTCATGCTAAAGGCACTGAATAAAAATCACAGGTGTCCGGGTAGCGTAGCGGTCTATTTCGTTGCCTACCAGCACGGGGATCGCCGGTTCGAATCCCCGCGTTATCTCCGGCTTGGTGGGGCGTCCCTACAGGCACAATCGGCCGTGTCTGCAGGTGGGAAGCTGTATATGGTCATGTGTCCTGGTTGCTGCACTACCGCCTCCTCTGGTCGGTCGGGGCGCCTGTTCAGGGGGGAGAGGGAATAGCATGAACCTCCCATGCGCTACATCCCCCTGGCGAAACTCCTCACTGTCAGGTGAAAAGAAGCGGCTGGAGACTCCAAATGTATCAGAGGAGGCATGTGTTAGTCTGCAGCCCTCCCCGGATCAGCGACCAGGACAGCTCGGAAAATAGGAAAATAGGCCAAGTACAATTAGGGAGAAAAAGGGGGCAAAAAAATTTTAAAAAATCACAAGAATTACACATTTCAGCAGGCCTTCTGTACAGAAGCCACCGAAAACCCCTTAGGTAGGACAGTGTCCAATTTTTATATTGCACTCACTCGCTCTTTCTCGGCATCCAGAATATGACCTCCTACTTGTACATGACCTTGGAAAAAATTACCCAGACAAGCGGGTCTGCATTAACTCCTCATTTACCAAGAAATTTATTTTCGCAGCCTTTCTGGGTAAAGAAACATCTTCGTGGTTTGTACATATCAATCACTTCCATCTTCTAGCTGGGCAGCGGTTTTCTTGATTCACACTTTCCCCTCTGTGATATGAAACTCTGGTTGTTTGTATCATGGGTGCAGTGGGACACTGTTGAAACACTCGTCAGTCAGCGGCTGTTGTGATCCAACATGGCCCGATGTGAACCCATGTCAAACCACAAGGTAAATATTAAGAGATTGGCGGAGACAGTTGAATGAGAACTCTCTGGTTTTACGAGAAAGAGCTATGAGGAAGAGCACCGCGTGCTATCTGTGTTGAACTGTCAATTGCAATTACAGTGGAACAGTGGAATACCTGGCACGAATGGGGGTCAATAACTCATAACTGTGTTTAGATGACACAAAATCAGAATTTAAAAAAAATCCATTATTAACTAGAGGAGAGCTCTCAGAGTGCAGATCTCCACCAGGCGTATCTCTCCTTCTCCAGTGTTCGAACTTGGCAACAAACCGTTTTTTTTTTCATCTACCAGGGGAAGGGAAATACACGCAGACACAGAAAGAAAAACCAGTGTTATCCAAAGCAGTCGAATCAAGTGCAACTGGACTTGGGATATATACCAAGTCCAGTTGCACTTGATTCAACTCCGTTGGATAACCATGACCTGGATGAATGAGAACATTCACAGACAAAAACCAGTGTTTTTTTCCTGCAGGTATGCACAGTGCCCGAGTTGATTGAATGGGAAATAAGGAAAAAAGGTGTTAATATGCAGCGCTCAAGCTACAGAAAATCTACCTGATAAAAACATTTCGCCTGTCAGTCTGTGGATGTGCAGCCTCCTAGGTGGACCCTCGCACGAACGCGACCAAGTCTGACATGAAATGACAGATCAGGCTATCATAATCTCAAATCTGTTAGTAAAAGACTTCAAATTAACCGCCGATGTTTTCGTGATTACAAAATGAATGACGGTGAATGGCTGCTCTGCTGATTGGCTTTCATTCATAAAACAACGGTAAGAAAACATAGCTCAGCCATGTTTTATTGTAGCTACTGCCATGATTTCCAGCTGTGACCGTGATTAATCCTCCTCTTGAAATTGTATTTTATAGCGGAGTTTTAACATCGGAGACTATGGCACTTCCCCGTGGTGGCGGGGTGAATAAGGCGAATTATCTTAGTTCATCCACTTCTCCAGTTCTGTGCTGAGATCAGCAGCGAATGATTTGCTGGCTTGCGAAATGTGCTCGACGCCTCATTTACATTCAAGACTCCTACCTGTTTTGGTTTGGTTTGGTTTTGGTTCTGACACTGTTGCCGCCCGATCTGAGTCAACCGTAGATGTGAGTCTCGCATGTGCACAGTTGACTCGGATCGGGCAGCGACGGAAAGCAGCGCTGGTCGAGCGAGCTAGAGAGTGAAGGAGGAGGGGGAGTGGAAGTAGCGAGAACAAACATTTTCCGAAGGTTTTGAATCACCGCAACCATGAACCACAACCACGGGTTTTCATCATACAGGCATAACTGCACGAAAACTTTTTAGCCTGATAGGTACAGTAGTTTGCGAGATTAGCCGCGGAGAGATTCTCTGTCTCACACACACACACACACACACACACACACGACCAAATGCATAACCCCCTCCAGGCTACTGCCTGGTGAAGATAACTATATCAAGCCATGAATAGCTTTGTAAATATTTTGATATTATGTCATTTACGCTTTCACGGGCTTAGCTAACATGTCAGCGTTATAGCTGATGAATTGAGATGTCAGAAGTTATAATAATTAACATTTACATCATGTTGCCAGAGCCATGTTGTGCACACGGCCTACTGCTAGTGTATACTACAACGATCCTCCTAATCCAAACAGACCGAAAGATTAGGCTATAAGATTAACCGTAAACAGGATTCTGGAGTCCTGGGAAACGGTACAGGAAATGCATTTTTGGAGAGATGGATAACAACAAGGTACTTCAAAAGAACGGATCGTAATATTCCTCGCATACAGCCTGGTGGTCAGCCTGGGAAACGGGACAAGAAGCCATGCACACAGATGTAATCAAGAGAGACAGCAAGCGGTGTTTTAAAGTTCAGTGATGTCAGAACAAAATTGAGGAGAACCAGCAACCGGGGTCAAGTTCATCTCTAGTAGTTGTGCGCCTGGGGACCTGGAGCTGGATAGGGCCAGGTCTCTTAAACAGTGTTGGCTTGAAGTAGAACAAAGCTTCTTTTTTTTCTTCTTCTTCCCACAAGTATCGTTTTGTCACCTTTTCACCTTTATTTGATTGGACAGTGAAAAATCAGAGAGGATGAAGGAGGCGGAGAGCGGGTAAGACCTTCAACAAAGATCCCCGGCCGAAATCGATCCCAGGATGTTGCCCTTTGATTAATTCCATTTTCTGGAAACCCGCACCGTGCAGTTGATGGTTGAAGTCCATCTGAAAGAGAGCAAAGAGCGCCTTGGATGTCAAGACAGGTGTCCAACCGGTTGCTGGATGCTGGCTCACCCCTGAGCCCCGGGCCCGGCTCTGGTGCTGTAACGCTGGAGGTCAAGGGTTAATGGAGCAGAGTGGCGCCGGCCAGTCATCCCCCAGGATCCTAGGTGGATTTGGTAAACAGTGAAGCTGTCACTGCAGATTAATACAGGGACGAAGGAGAGCAGGGCACAGCACACAGGGGGCTAATGGCTCCCAACTCAGCCATGAAAGTGCCTGTCTTCCCCCTTTCTCCTCTCAACCCCGCAGATAAGCCCCCTCAGGCTTAGAAAGGGAGAGAAGGGGGAGGGAGGGAGGCGAGGGAGGGGGGGGGGGTTCTGAGGGAAGGAAAGGGTCTCAAAAAAAGAGGAGTTATCAAGGGGGCAATAATCACCAGAGCACTTGAAACAATGAAAGAGGGGAGGAGCGCCGTACATGTAAAAGCTAGGGGAGGTTTTTTTTTTTTTTTTTTAGACTTTGAAAAGTTACCATCTCGCTTCCTATTGTGTTTGGCTGTGTAGCTCCCTGCCCCAGGGTCATTCCCCAGCTACAGCTGTGAGGGCACAGCCTCTAACTGCCAACTCTCCCCTCAGTGGGGGATCTTGGGGGATTTTTGTCTTTTCCTTTCTTTCACTTTTTTTTTTTTTTTGCACGACTCGAATGCAAGCCTCGACACCGTCGCCTGTCTGTCAGGGCAGTGCGGCTACGAGGGGGCAGCCCCACCACCTCCAAGGCAGCTTGTGACAAGGCAGGATATTGAATGTCATATCGCTACTGCCTCATATTGCGGTTATACTCTCGTGGCAACTCAAAAGAGAGAGTGAGTAAGAGAGAGAGAGGAGGGGGGGGGGTAGAGGAAAAAGAGCACGAGATGAAAGCGGTATAAGAGACATGAGCCCTGTAGGACATTCATCTCCAAAGATGGAATGCTAGCGAGACACAGACAAAGGGGGGAGGGGAGGGGAGGGGAGGGGAGGGGGCAGAATAGGTCTTTTTATTGTGTCATAAAGTGTGTGTGTGTGTGTGTGTGAATATACATACAGCCATGTGTCTTACAGGAAAGTGTCAACGTGTGAAACTGAAGGTGGGCCTATTGTGTGTGTGTGTGTGTGTGTGTGTGTGTGTCCTATTTTCATGGCTGACAGAAGGAATCTGACATAACTGTACTTCACTGTACACCCCCCCCCCGTTACCCGCCCCAGCTCCTGACCGGGGCTGTCAGTTAGCCTGCAGGATTGAGGGGGGGGGGGCTCTCTCTCAGGCCTGCTGCTTGCACCAGCTCCCATTGTGCCGTCCTCTCAATGGGACGGGGCCTTTGATCTCAGAGGGGTGCCCCTCTCTCTCTCTCTCTCTCTCTCCTCTCGTCTCTCTCCTCCACCTCTTCTTCTCCGTCCCCTGCGCCTTTCTGTTGTTGTTGTTGTTTTTATTTCAGTTTGAGCCTCGGCCCTTAGCGCGCCGCCAAGAGGGGCAGGAGAAAGGAAACAAAGCATCAAATAAAACGACAGAGAGGGGGAGAGAGAGAGGGACGGGGGGGGTGATCAAAAGGTTGTGAGTTGAGTTGAAGACTTAACGACATGGTCGAGGATGCAAATGAAGGTGTGCTTGTGTGTGCGTGTGTGTTTGAGGGGTCATTTGAGATATTCCCCTTGTCCTCAATTATCAGAAGACCAGGGGGTTACACTGAGATGGGCCGACAGCAGACTGTTTGTGGCGTATTGTCTGTCTCCCTCGTCTCACCGTCTGACACGGAGCAGGTGCTGCCGGGCCGAGGCTCGAACCGGAGCACGGCGGATATTTCCCCCGTGATGGGAGGGAATGGGAAATTTACTAGCAGGGGGGCTCGAGTTTTGGACGGGTGAGCTGGCGTAGGGGCAGAGGAGGTGGGGTGGGTAGTAGACAGTAGGGAACCCTATATGCAACCCCCCCCCCCACACACACACACACACACACCCCTGATGGAGTCTGTCAGGTCAATATTATCTATAGGCTGTGATGGTGATGCTGAAACGCTATCTGCGGCCAGTGCAAGGCCAGTGCCGGACCAGCTCATGCATCGCTTGTTAGAATGTGGCACTTATCGGCTCCCTCTGCCCCCCCCCCACCCACAAAGTCCCTGTCCCAATAGCCCAATGCTCCAGTGAGCGTCTATAGAAATCTGGGCCCGCACAGCGCTGTATTGTCTCGGCCGCCTGGCTCTCTGCCAAGAGCCACAGCCAGCTTTGGAAAAGTTGTACTCCACCGCAGCCCTAATCTTTTCTTTTCTCGGTTTCTTTTCTTCCATCCCTCCCCTCCCAACCCCACCCCTCCCTTCCCCGTCGCCATTCTCTTTCTTTTTGGTCCCCCTCTGCTTTCTCTGTTTTCTTTATGCAGCAGAGCCAGTGAGTATTTCCCCGATGCGCTGGCATTGAAGGCCTTTGTGTTGGGGACTAGATGGAGCGCGGGGAGGGCTGGGGGTGGAAGGGTGATGAGGCAGTTGAATGGACAATATGGCTCATATAATGGGGGGGGGGGCACAGTAACACACATACTGACACACTCGTGTGAAGACAACCTGCGAAAGCAAAAACCTGAACAGTTGCGGCGTGTGTACCTGCAGTGAGGCGACACCTCCAGTACTGTGCAGTGAAGTTAAGCCGGGGTATGCAAGTGTGTGTTGTATTCATATTTTATCTATTTCCGTCCTCACCTACTTCATGTCTCCCTCTCTATCTCTCTCGGAGTCTCACCTTCTCGTGTTGGGGATATTATGAGGCCCCATGCCACCTGAGGGTGTCTTTAGAAGAGTAAGCCTAACTTCTCAACTACCACTATACAGCCCAGCTCCACCCTCGTCCTCCTCCATGCACGGACCCTCATTCAGCACACAACCCCCCCACCCAAGTGTCCCAGCAGCACCCATATTCTTGGAGACTGGGGGGAGGGGGGCACTCCAAAAGCACTCCACACCCCAGACGTAAACACGGGTGACAAATGGGCCATGGCATCAGGTATCGTGTGTCGGTGTGGAAGATTTATCAGGTAACGAGACAATGGGAGGCAAACACAAAAAGACCCTATCTGCCGCCACTGCTGAGAGGTTCGCACCCCCACCGCAAACAAAACACACAAAAAAAAAAAAGACACTCTGGTTTCAGCGGCCACGGAGAAAAATCATTTCCCCTTCGGTCCTCTCGGCTTTCTCATCCTTGAGGCGTACGCTGGGGCGCACGCCGTTCTCACACGGCCGAATCCGACGTTCGGGGCCGTTGGCTGGGACCGCTTGTTTTTGAGCCGTGATTGAAGACAGGACTGCAGCGGGCACTGGCGGACTTGTTGTTGTGAAACGAAAGGAAGTCCCCCCCCCACCCGCTCATGGAAAAGGAAGTGTCGGGGTCAGGTAGAGCTTGGCCGGGACGTAGCCGTCGATTGTCCGTGTCATCCTGTTTCGCAACCAGCGTCTGGTCAGCGCACAATAGTCTTCGCAGGAAGCTCATCGCAAACGCCCTGGCATGCTGCCTCTCTCCACACCGGCACAGATTTGTGGAGAGCTAGAAAACAGAGAAGGCCACAAATATACACCTCACTGTTGTTGTTGTTGTTACTAGATGATCCAGGGCTGTTCTCGGTGAAGAACAGCCGGGAGCGGAGTAGTCAGGCTGCATACCTCCACGTCCCCAATCACAGATGTAATCAGTCAAGGGGGGGGGGGGTGTAAAGATAAACGCTCTTTAATGACCCCGTTATTGGAAGGAAAAAAAAAGGGCAATAAAAAGGCCATGATATACACTGGGTTGAAGTAAAATATCACTCTTGTCTGCATACATCTGGTTCCCCGTGTCCCTCCTCCGGTGCAGCTCGCTGCACAACCGGGCCTTTCATACCGCAGCCGTGAGCAGACTGCCGAGACGGCACCGAGATCACGTGCCTTGGGTTTGTAATTTACTCGTCATAATTTATCTGATGAATCGATACCGATCCACTGCTGAGCACTCGGCATTATGACTTATGACCTATGATTGTGACTGAAATGAGTCATCTCTACTGCGGGGTCCTAAAAGGCTAATATTTTTGAAAGGCACAGAAAGGGAAAAAAAAGGGTACGGGCAACGCTCGACCTTGCAGTTCTCTGCATAATGGATGCAGACTTCACGTGAACGAACGAGGTATCGAGGTGACGACGGCCAAAAGAAGAAAGAGGGAGAGAGAGAGAAGTGGGCGGGTGGACCGTTTCCGGTTCGCCACATGACTGACATGGATTGCCCCATTTGGCCTTCTCGACGCATGGAAACGCTGCGTGTAGCGCCTGGGGGGGCGCGCACTCACGCCTACTTGTGATATCCAATCCAAGTCCCGTCTCCTTCTCCTGCGCCGCACCCATGGCTGCCCCTCTCATGAGCTGAAACAGGAGACTCTCGTCACCTCTGGTGTACCTCCACCACCCCCACCCCACCCACCCGCCCTCCCCTTACCCCCACTCCCTCTCCTTTGTCTTAACACAATGTAGGGTAATACAGTGTGCTCTGACACCTACAGATTCCTCTCACACCTCCTCGGGGGTGGGGGGTGGGGGGGCGACTACATCTTTACAAGCCGTCACTCTCGTTGAATGCGTGTGTGTGTGAGAGCGAGAGACAAGAGTCTGGCGGCAGTTCTTTTCGTTTGCGTTTAACTTTTTATGTATTTTCGAGCATCCCCCCCCCCCCCGATAACCCTGACAAGCGACGCGCCATCCTTATACTATACAGCCCAAAGTGGTTATTTTTGGGCCAACGCATGAAAAATAACAGCATAATCCCGAAATGATTAAACCGAGCCAATATGTTTATGCTGTGTTATTTATTGCCAAAGGTCATCGGTCTTGTTACTGCGTTGTATTAGTGACAGAGAGCAAGCATTCTTTCATTGTGGTCTAAACATGGCAACTCACCAAGCGCTTAAGTCGTCTTGTGCAGGGGTGGAGTTTTCCCAGGGGGTTGCCCCCGCCGGGCCCTGATTGGCCGGAGGGGACGGATACAATTGGCGGTGAGTAACAGGCTGTCAGAAAGGATCCGCGGATGGGACAATGTGCCCAGCGAGAGACTCGGGGAGTGTCAACATGCTAACAACGGCTCCACCGGCAGAGTTTGCTTTTTCGTAAGGAGTCGGCCTTTTATGCGTGCCACTCATTATCGGAGCCCCCCCAACTGCCCCTAAACATGGATGTCTTGTCTCCTCAAGTGTGTGTAATTTATTGAAACCCCCCTTAATCTGTGCCGGTGCCCCCTATTTTGCTTGAACTCCTGCTCACACAATTGGGAACCCCACTCTAATTGACCTGCCATCTGATCATTGCTGGCCCGTGTTTTGTTTAGCATCAAGAAGGCCAGGGAAAAAGGTCAAACGTATGCCCTCGTCTGTTTTAACTGGCCAAGCGCCATTGCTACGCTTGGTTTTTTGTTTTGTAGCGTAAGCTATGGCCCCCAGAGCTCGCCTCTTTTCCAGTTATTTTCAGCCGTTTTTGACGGAGCTCCAAGCTTTTACATAATCAAGAGCTGCAGAGGGAGTTGCGTCTTGAGTAACACCGTGGTAGCTGTGGCATGGTTGCTGGGATTTACTGACATTAACGTGGAGGGGATGCCGATCAGGCCGCGATATTAAGGAGTTGTCGGGAGTAGGGCGGTAAAAGGAGAAAACAGTGGACGTTCTGTGGGGGAACAGACGATTGAAGATCAATAGCTGGAGGATAGAGAGGAGTGTTATGCAGAGTAATGCCCACATAGACACAGGCTTCTTGTGTGGAGATGAGAGGAGGGCTGCAGGGTCTGGGTCGTGTGAATTTGTGGCGTTTCGGTGTGAATATGCTTACGTGCGTGCATATGTGTGTGTATGTGTAGCCAGTTATATGCATGTGCCCGCATGCACGTGCGGGCATGCATGTGGGAACAAGTCATATGCATGTGGACAGATGCATGTAGTGTGTGCAGAGATCAGATCTGGCCTTTTCTCTGGAGTGTCCACGCAGAGAAGAAAGCGGCCCAGTGTCCTCCACGCTGTTCCGGGTCCACAGTCGTAGTCTGGTCTGGTCTAAAGCTGGGCCTGCATGGCTGGGGCTCTGTGTCTCCCTGTGTACTGAAGCCCAGCCTTGTTCCCAGCTGTTTGTTCAGCTGGCCCACCAGCGGGGACACCAGAGACACACACAAGCCCCCTCTCGGGCCCAGCCGGACACCTCCGCCGCCCCACCCACCCAGGTCACCAACCCCATGACCCCTCACCCCAGGGTTATTTGCTCCGAGGCTATCGTTTAAGAAGGGAGTTTTGTTCTGGCCCTCACATTTGGGCCACAGTCCCCGGCTTAGGCCCTTGTCATCAGCGCCATTGATCTGCACCAAATGAACTGATTATGGGGCCTGTGGTTTGTCCTGTTGAGTGGTCTGAGCTGAGCCGGGCTCATCTGGGCTGAGCTTGGCGGGGATTGGTGGGGGGGGATGATAGACAAGGGTCAGAGTGCACACAGAGCAAACACAGTTGGGCATTCACTCTCTGAGATGCAACATGAAATTAGTGGTTATAAGAAGGAGAATTGGCTCAAGCCTGTTTGGCCATGTTTATTTTGTCAGCTTCACCCCCTGTAGGTTTTTTTTCCCCTTCTTTCAGGGATGCTGCCAGCAGACCGCTGTTCTCAGATCAGTGTTGTCAGCACTGTGCCGAGAGCGCTGTCTTTGATTTTGCCTAATGGATATAAAAGAGTGCTTTCAGCAGGCCCATCTTCTTTTTTCAAGTTGTATTTTAGATCCCATTTGCGGGTTGACTTGGGACACGTTTGTGAGTGTTGCTCGCTTTCCGAGACCAGTTTTTCTTTTTTTTTTCAAAAGCTGTGGAAAGGTTTATGCACATTCATTTACGCATGCATGCATGCATGCATGTATGCATTTGTGTGGGTTGGTTCAGTGTGTGTGTGTGTGTGTGGGGGGGTATGCATGTGTGTGTCCACGTACGTTTGTTGGTGAGTGTTGGTCTTTGTGCCTATTTACCCGATGAGTGCCATATAATTACAGTCTTAGTGTAATCTAATGCTCGCCACCACTCCCTGCATAAACTGTTGGCCCTCTCCTCCCTTTTCTAGGTCAGGGATTAAGGTGAATGAGCAACACATAACCCCGAGACACGTTCTGGATTCAGGCTCGAAGGCCTTTATGGTGGTGTGGGGGCACATTAGTAAACACCCAGGATCGTGGTCAGTGTGCTTTAAACCCAAAGATAAGGAGACGGGAAAGTTAATGACAGACCTGCACGGGATGCTCGCAATTACTCAAAACAATTAGACTTGAAAGCGTGCATAGATAAGCGAGTAATTTGTATTGATGAACAGTATTATTTATCAGTGTAACGTGGACACAGTGTGCACACGCATTCCTTGCGAGTCACTTCATCTCTCAGATCCTGAAACGAGACCGGGGGAAGAGAATGAGGCTTTTGTCTCGCCCGTGTTTACTGCAAGCTGATATTTTCCACAAACTGAACAAGTTTATAGTGCAAGAACTGCTCTTCCAGTGGGACAGTGAAACTGCAAACGTGTTGGAGGAATGTCATGTAATTACTCAGGGATTTCTTTTCTTTTCTTTTCTTTTTTGCCATGCTGTGGTGCAAATGAAATCGTCCCCCCACCCCCGTCCAAGCTCTTTTTCAGCTGGACTCTGTACGCTATGCCGTGTCAGAGGTCAAAGTTTACGGGGGGTTAGGGTGGACACCGTGTCCGGCCCAGCAGCCCGTGTGTCCTCACATCCATCTTCATTAGAGGTCTGGAAATGCTCAGTGACCGGTCCGCCTCCTCCCTCCTCCTTTTCCAAAACTATCTGTCTAGTTTCTTAATAAACAGCTACATTAGGAGCGAGGTTCTCAGCGGTATCAACACAGAACGGCATGACACAATCCGCCTGGGAGACGCACCCGGCAGGAAACCACACTCGCTCCTTCAGAGACGGTATCTGGACAGGGACATCAAGATGGATTTCATTAAACGAGTCATCTGGCGATCATTGATGTTTAGAACCAGTGTACGCTTTGTTTCGTCACGATGTTGCATTGCCAGTGTTGTTAATGTTAATTGATGATAATGGGCGCTTAGCTTTGTGTCGGCCCACAAATATGTAGGCTGCAGATTGGCTGGATGAATTAATGGATGACGAAATCCTTTGATCCCCAAAATAATCATTTTGACTTGTTTGTCTCGGGCTGGAAGTGAAACATTAATAAACCATTTAAATTTGCCCAGGATGAAAGGCGGTAGGCCAAACTGTATGTCGTTTTTCTTTTTTGGGATTTTTCCCTCTTTTTTCCTCCCCAATTGCACTTGGCCAATTAGCCTATTTTCCGAGCCATCCAGGTCGCCGCTCCAACCCCTCTGCCGATCCGGGGAGGGTACACGTGGAGTCACCAGCCGTTTCTTTTCACCTGACGGTGAGGAGTTTCGCCAGGGGGACGTAGCGCGTGGGAGGATCGTGCTATTCCCCCCCCCCCAGTTCGCCCTCCCCCCCACACAGATCCCTCGGCCGACCAGAGGAGGCACTAGTTCAGTGACCAGGAGACATACCCACATCTGGCACCCCCAGCCGCAGACACGGCCAACTGTGTCAGTAGGGACGCCCGACCAAGCCAGAGGTAAAACGGGGATTTGAACTGGCGAAATGGAATAGACCCCTACGCTGCCTGGACGTCCGCCAAACTGTATGTTTAAGTGTTAGCATGCACAATAGCAAGTTGCAGGAATCCTAGACAAGCATTCATGTATCTCCAAGCAAGTTTTGGCATCTTCCTGCAGCTGCAACCAAACCCACCAAAAAACGCGTTTTGTTTGAAAATGCATTTGTCTTCCTTCAACCCTGTTCAGCCGTACTAACAGTAAATGTAGATGGAAGTCTCACATAGGCCGACACAGGCTCATGGAAATGTCAGTCCTCCTGTTATGTGGGGACCCACCAGCTAACCCATACTGGGTTCCAACCCATAGTTGAGGAAACCAAGGACGAGACCAGCGGGAAAAGAATTAACAAGACAAGACAAGACTGGATCAAACCAGACCAGACACTGCACATGTTGAGGGGACTGTCCCACTTCTTCCCCCAAGGTCACCAGAACAATGACATCAACGTAGCTTTGACATCACTAAATCTGGAATGAAGGGGAGGAGGTTAAAAGTCAAGGGAGATGATGAAGGGAATTAGAAGGCGAGATAAATAGTCATAGGAGAGAGAGAGAGAGAGAGAGAGAGAGAGAGAGAGAGAGAGAGAATGGAAGAGAAAGCGGTACATATGCACACAGAGGTTTTGCAAAGAGAGAGAGAGAGAGAGAGAGGGAGAGAGAAAGGGTGAGAGAGACTTGAGCTGTGGCTTGGCTGAACTCACCATGAACCTAGGCAGATTTATTTTCTCCGGAGCCCTGTTGCTCTCCTGAAGCGGGCCAGATTTACATGCCTCTCTCTCTCCCCCTAGGCCGCTGTAAGGCTGGGCCGGGGAGGCGAGGATGAGATGAGTGGGTCGATGGGATGGAGGCTTTTGGCAGGTTGGTTGGGGGGGGGATTGAACAAGAAAGGCAAGAGGGAAGAGGGTCTCATGTTTGGGGCTGCAGGGGAGTCCACTTGCTGATTTGTTGGCTGACTGGCCAGTTCACTGGGTTGGTCTCGGTTTCATGTGCCCTGGTGGAGCATTGCTCACCAGTTTGGGCCTTAATTAGAAACACTCCCTCCATTAACCAGGGTGTTTCATTTTAAATCCTGACGCCCACTTTGACAGAGTTGGTGTGAGCTGATGGAGCCCTGCGCTCCCAATTCAACCCCCCAGAAACCTCTGTGCTGAGATATGGCTCTCCGTCCGCTTATGGACGAGTTATGTAATTTATAACGCGCAATACGTATGTGTTTCGTGTACATAAATAAATGGACACCAGGCACAGTTGGCTGTGCACACTACCAAAAAAAAGCATGCATTCACACACGTGCACACAGACATACACAAAGTTACATCACAGCAGCACCGCTAAGCCTGGCTATCAATCACACGTACAACCCAGTTTTCTATTACTTAACGCCAGGTGGAGGACACGCTAACATGCTAGGTATTGGCACACACTGACGAATGGGTTTGGTGTCCAGTTAGACTCAACTAAACAGTACTCTGAGTGGGATTTCCACTTTGGTTCAAAGTCCTCCACATATATGTGTACAACATTACACAGTAGGAAAGCTCACGCTTGAGTCGGCTCAGAAAAGAAGGGCCGGGGAAGCGATTAGCTAACCGGCGTGCTGCTCCTCTGGCTCAACTCTTGGTGAATTGCATATGGGGGGAGGGAGGGGGGTCACACGTAGGGTTTCATATTATCCCCCCCCCCCGTCTCAGATGCAGCTTTTTTCTGGGGTAGTTGTTTGAGAAGGACGGGGAGGCGGGTGGGGGGGGGGGCAAATATTGCCCTCCACTCCCCGAACCCGGCGCTCGAGGGGATTGGTCGCTCCCCCCGTCTGACAGGTAATGCTCGACACCCGTAGGGGGAGCGCCCCAGCCGTGACCCAGAGACCAAGAGAGTGCAAGGAAGGGGGCCGGGTGCGAGAAAGGAGACAAAAGACTTGGAAGGACACACCGTTGCATGATACGGAAGGGTATGTAGACCACTGTAATCTTGTAAATGACAGTATGGATGCACACGGAACAATTTTACCAGCAACGTTTCAAATCACAGTCGCACAACTTCCCATTATCACTCTCGTGCAGACACTGCAGACACTCGTTCATACACTTGCACGCACACAAAGTCGGACACACCACAGCACACCACATGTACACACATAGTGACACACACACACAAGTGCAAGCACAGAAGCCCTCATGAAGACAAAAGGGACAGAGTACATGCATGTACATACTCGTAGACACGGCTCGCCACAGACACGTATGCCGACACTCGCACACGCAGGCAGGCACACACACACACATATACTTTTGACACAAACCCTCTCCAGCACACTTGAGGCCAAAGGAGGAGGAGGGGGAAGTAGGAGGAAGAGGAGCAGATCAAAGAAGACGTGGTTAAAAAAAGAGCGTCGGGGGGGGGGACACCCACCTCCACATAAACAGGGGATCTCCTTACCCCAAACAAAGAGGCCTGCAGCACCAAACACACATCTAGCGGAACAAGGGGCTGGGAGAAGGTGGAGCAGGGTCGGGGGGGGGGGCGACAGAGAGGGGGGGGGGGCGAGAAGCACATTACACGGGCGGAAAGGTAGAGTGAAATCTTTCATTACTCTAATTACAACCTGAGCCCTTACTCCCGTATACTCTCTCATTCAACAAGAGGAGAGGAAGAAAGAGAGAGAGAGACAGACAGAGAGAGACAGACAGAGAGAGAGAGAGACATCATCGTCCGTGTCCGTG
>JAJHIY020000323.1:7500-57500 GCA_022114975.2 Lampris megalopsis
CGCCACGACTCAGTATTAACCAGGGGCCACGCTGACTCCACGCACCATTACACACACGCCACGACTCAGTATTAACCAGGGGCCACACTGACTCCACACACCTCTACACACACGCCACGACTCAGTATTAACCAGGGGCCACGCTGACTCCACGCACCATTACACACACACCACGACTCAGTATTAACCAGGGGCCACACTGACTCCACACACCATTACACACACGCCACGACTCAGTATTAACCAGGGGCCACACTGACTCCACACACCATTACACACACGCCACGACTCAGTATTAACCAGGGGCCACACTGACTCCACGCACCGCTACACACACACCACGACTCAGTATTAACCAGGGGCCACACTGACTCCACACACCATTACACACACTCCACGACTCAGTATTAACCAGGGGCCACGCTGACTCCACACACCATTACACACACGCCACGACTCAGTATTAACCAGGGGCCACGCTGACTCCACACACCATTACACACACACCACGACTCAGTATTAACCAGGGGCCACACTGACTCCACGCACCATTACACACACGCCATGACTCAGTATTAACCAGGGGCCACGCTGACTCCACACACCGCTACACACACACCACGACTCAGTATTAACCAGGGGCCACGCTGACTCCACGCACCATTACACACACACCACGACTCAGTATTAACCAGGGGCCACGCTGACTCCACACACCATTACACACACACCACGACTCAGTATTAACCAGGGGCCACACTGACTCCACGCACCTCTACACACACTCCACGACTCAGTATTAACCAGGGGCCACGCTGACTCCACGCACCATTACACACACACCACGACTCAGTATTAACCAGGGGCCACGCTGACTCCACGCACCATTACACACACGCCACGACTCAGTATTAACCAGGGGCCACACTGACTCCACACACTGCTACACACACGCCACGACTCAGTATTAACCAGGGGCCACGCTGACTCCACGCACCATTACACACACACCACAACTCAGTATTAACCAGGGGCCACGCTGACTCCACGCACCATTACACACACGCCACGACTCAGTATTAACCAGGGGCCACGCTGACTCCACGCACCTCTACACACACACCACGACTCAGTATTAACCAGGGGCCACGCTGACTCCACGCACCGCTACACACACGCCACGACTCAGTATTAACCAGGGGCCACGCTGACTCCACGCACCGCTACACACACACCACGACTCAGTATTAACCAGGGGCCACGCTGACTCCACGCACCATTACACACACTCCACGACTCAGTATTAACCAGGGGCCACGCTGACTCCACACACCGCTACACACACACCACGACTCAGTATTAACCAGGGGCCACACTGACTCCACACACCATTACACACACTCCACGACTCAGTATTAACCAGGGGCCACGCTGACTCCACGCACCATTACACACACGCCACGACTCAGTATTAACCAGGGGCCACGCTGACTCCACACACCGCTACACACACACCACGACTCAGTATTAACCAGGGGCCACACTGACTCCACGCACCTCTACACACACTCCACGACTCAGTATTAACCAGGGGCCACACTGACTCCACGCACCATTACACACACGCCACGACTCAGTATTAACCAGGGGCCACGCTGACTCCACGCACCGCTACACACACGCCACGACTCAGTATTAACCAGGGGCCACACTGACTCCACACACCTCTACACACACGCCACGACTCAGTATTAACCAGGGGCCACGCTGACTCCACGCACCGCTACACACACGCCACGACTCAGTATTAACCAGGGGCCACGCTGACTCCACACACCTCTACACACACGCCACGACTCAGTATTAACCAGGGGCCACGCTGACTCCACGCACCGCTACACACACGCCACGACTCAGTATTAACCAGGGGCCACGCTGACTCCACGCACCTCTACACACACGCCACGACTCAGTATTAACCAGGGGCCACGCTGACTCCACGCACCATTACACACACACCACGACTCAGTATTAACCAGGGGCCACGCTGACTCCACACACCATTACACACACGCCACGACTCAGTATTAACCAGGGGCCACGCTGACTCCACACACCGCTACACACACGCCACGACTCAGTATTAACCAGGGGCCACGCTGACTCCACGCACCATTACACACACGCCACGACTCAGTATTAACCAGGGGCCACGCTGACTCCACGCACCATTACACACACGCCACGACTCAGTATTAACCAGGGGCCACACTGACTCCACGCACCGCTACACACACGCCACGACTCAGTATTAACCAGGGGCCACGCTGACTCCACGCACCATTACACACACGCCACGACTCAGTATTAACCAGGGGCCACACTGACTCCACGCACCTCTACACACACGCCACGACTCAGTATTAACCAGGGGCCACACTGACTCCACACACCATTACACACACGCCACGACTCAGTATTAACCAGGGGCCACGCTGACTCCACGCACCATTACACACACGCCACGACTCAGTATTAACCAGGGGCCACGCTGACTCCACGCACCATTACACACACGCCACGACTCAGTATTAACCAGGGGCCACGCTGACTCCACGCACCGCTACACACACGCCACGACTCAGTATTAACCAGGGGCCACACTGACTCCACACACCTCTACACACACGCCACGACTCAGTATTAACCAGGGGCCACGCTGACTCCACGCACCGCTACACACACGCCACGACTCAGTATTAACCAGGGGCCACGCTGACTCCACACACCTCTACACACACGCCACGACTCAGTATTAACCAGGGGCCACGCTGACTCCACACACCATTACACACACGCCACGACTCAGTATTAACCAGGGGCCACGCTGACTCCACACACCGCTACACACACGCCACGACTCAGTATTAACCAGGGGCCACGCTGACTCCACGCACCATTACACACACGCCACGACTCAGTATTAACCAGGGGCCACGCTGACTCCACGCACCATTACACACACGCCACGACTCAGTATTAACCAGGGGCCACACTGACTCCACGCACCGCTACACACACGCCACGACTCAGTATTAACCAGGGGCCACGCTGACTCCACGCACCATTACACACACACCACAACTCAGTATTAACCAGGGGCCACGCTGACTCCACGCACCATTACACACACCACGACTCAGTATTAACCAGGGGCCACGCTGACTCCACGCACCATTACACACACGCCACGACTCAGTATTAACCAGGGGCCACGCTGACTCCACACACCATTACACACACGCCACGACTCAGTATTAACCAGGGGCCACGCTGACTCCACGCACCATTACACACACGCCACGACTCAGTATTAACCAGGGGCCACGCTGACTCCACACACCATTACACACACACCACGACTCAGTATTAACCAGGGGCCACACTGACTCCACACACTGCTACACACACGCCACGACTCAGTATTAACCAGGGGCCACGCTGACTCCACGCACCATTACACACACACCACGACTCAGTATTAACCAGGGGCCACGCTGACTCCACACACCATTACACACACACCATGACTCAGTATTAACCAGGGGCCACGCTGACTCCACGCACCGCTACACACACACCACGACTCAGTATTAACCAGGGGCCACACTGACTCCACACACCATTACACACACGCCACGACTCAGTATTAACCAGGGGCCACGCTGACTCCACGCACCATTACACACACGCCACGACTCAGTATTAACCAGGGGCCACACTGACTCCACACACCATTACACACACGCCACAACTCAGTATTAACCAGGGGCCACACTGACTCCACGCACCATTACACTTACACCACGACTCAGTATTAACCAGGGGCCACGCTGACTCCACACACCATTACACACACGCCACGACTCAGTATTAACCAGGGGCCACACTGACTCCACACACCGCTACACACACACCACGACTCAGTATTAACCAGGGGCCACACTGACTCCACACACTGCTACACACACGCCACGACTCAGTATTAACCAGGGGCCACACTGACTCCACACACCTCTACACACACACCACGACTCAGTATTAACCAGGGGCCACGCTGACTCCACACACCATTACACACACGCCACGACTCAGTATTAACCAGGGGCCACACTGACTCCACGCACCATTACACACACACCACGACTCAGTATTAACCAGGGGCCACACTGACTCCACACACCTCTACACACACACCACGACTCAGTATTAACCAGGGGCCACACTGACTCCACACACCATTACACACACACCACGACTCAGTATTAACCAGGGGCCACACTGACTCCACGCACCGCTACACACACACCACGACTCAGTATTAACCAGGGGCCACGCTGACTCCACACACCGCTACACACACACCATGACTCAGTATTAACCAGGGGCCACGCTGACTCCACGCACCATTACACACACGCCACGACTCAGTATTAACCAGGGGCCACGCTGACTCCACGCACCATTACACACACGCCACGACTCAGTATTAACCAGGGGCCACGCTGACTCCACACACCATTACACACACACCATGACTCAGTATTAACCAGGGGCCACGCTGACTCCACACACCTCTACACACACGCCACGACTCAGTATTAACCAGGGGCCACGCTGACTCCACGCACCATTACACACACGCCACGACTCAGTATTAACCAGGGGCCACGCTGACTCCACGCACCATTACACACACGCCACGACTCAGTATTAACCAGGGGCCACGCTGACTCCACGCACCGCTACACACACACCACGACTCAGTATTAACCAGGGGCCACGCTGACTCCACACACCATTACACACACACCACGACTCAGTATTAACCAGGGGCCACACTGACTCCACACACCTCTACACACACGCCACGACTCAGTATTAACCAGGGGCCACGCTGACTCCACACACCGCTACACACACGCCACGACTCAGTATTAACCAGGGGCCACACTGACTCCACACACCGCTACACACACGCCACGACTCAGTATTAACCAGGGGCCACACTGACTCCACACACCATTACACACACACCATGACTCAGTATTAACCAGGGGCCACGCTGACTCCACACACCTCTACACACACGCCACGACTCAGTATTAACCAGGGGCCACGCTGACTCCACGCACCATTACACACACGCCACGACTCAGTATTAACCAGGGGCCACGCTGACTCCACACACCTCTACACACACGCCACGACTCAGTATTAACCAGGGGCCACACTGACTCCACACACCATTACACACACGCCACGACTCAGTATTAACCAGGGGCCACGCTGACTCCACGCACCGCTACACACACACCACGACTCAGTATTAACCAGGGGCCACGCTGACTCCACACACCATTACACACACACCACGACTCAGTATTAACCAGGGGCCACGCTGACTCCACGCACCGCTACACACACGCCACGACTCAGTATTAACCAGGGGCCACGCTGACTCCACACACCATTACACACACACCACGACTCAGTATTAACCAGGGGCCACGCTGACTCCACGCACCATTACACACACGCCACGACTCAGTATTAACCAGGGGCCACGCTGACTCCACACACCATTACACACACACCACGACTCAGTATTAACCAGGGGCCACACTGACTCCACACACCTCTACACACACGCCACGACTCAGTATTAACCAGGGGCCACGCTGACTCCACACACCGCTACACACACGCCACGACTCAGTATTAACCAGGGGCCACACTGACTCCACACACCGCTACACACACGCCACGACTCAGTATTAACCAGGGGCCACGCTGACTCCACACACCGCTACACACACGCCACGACTCAGTATTAACCAGGGGCCACACTGACTCCACACACCATTACACACACGCCACGACTCAGTATTAACCAGGGGCCACGCTGACTCCACACACCATTACACACACGCCACAACTCAATATTAACCAGGGGCCACGCTGACTCCACGCACCATTACACACACACCACGACTCAGTATTAACCAGGGGCCACGCTGACTCCACACACCGCTACACACACGCCACGACTCAGTATTAACCAGGGGCCACGCTGACTCCACGCACCGCTACACACACGCCACGACTCAGTATTAACCAGGGGCCACGCTGACTCCACGCACCTCTACACACACGCCACGACTCAGTATTAACCAGGGGCCACACTGACTCCACACACCTCTACACACACGCCACGACTCAGTATTAACCAGGGGCCACACTGACTCCACACACCGCTACACACACGCCACGACTCAGTATTAACCAGGGGCCACGCTGACTCCACACACCATTACACACACACCATGACTCAGTATTAACCAGGGGCCACGCTGACTCCACACACCATTACACACACACCATGACTCAGTATTAACCAGCGTTCCTTTGAGCAAAAGAAAGAGAAAAATGATGCTTGGACACAAGAAGCGTGAAGACGGGAAACCGGATCAGCTGAAGAAAAGAGACGAGACAGAAAATGCCAATGGTTTTATGTCGAACACCACATGTGTGACCTCTGTCAGGCCGCAGCTCAAACCCCCTTCTTCTTCTTCTTCTTCTTCTTCTTCTTCCGTGACGCTCTCTGGTACCATGGGTCGTTATGTCACTGAGATTTTTCCTTTTGTGTTTTTTTTTTATGGATTTTCCCCCTTTTCTCCCCAATTGTATCTGGCCAATTACCCCACTCTTCCCGAGCCGTCCCGGTCTCTGCTCCACCCCCTCTGCTGATCTGTCCCGGTCTCTGCTCCACCCCCTCTGCTGATCCAGGAGGGCTGCAGACTACCACATGCCTCCTCCCATACATGTGGAGTCACCAGCCGCTTCTTTTCACCTGACAGTGAGGAGTTTCACCAGGGGGGCATAGCACGTGGGAGGATCACGCTATTCCCCCCAGTTCCCCCTCCCCCTTGAACAGGTGCCTCGACTGACCAGAGGAGGCGCTAGTGCAGCGACCAGGACACACGCCCACATCCAGCTTCCCACCCACAGACACGGCCAGTTGTGTCTGTAGGGACGCCCGTCCAAGTTAGAGGTAATACAGGGATTCGAACCGGCGATCCCCTTGTTGGTAGGCAATGGAGTAGACCACTCACTACGCCACCTGGAGGCCCCTTCCAGGGGTATTTTTCACTCAGCAAGGCATTTTCTGCACTTTTGATACAAGCAGTGACGGCAGTGGTCTGTTTGCAGAGATGATGACGCAAGTTTGTTCACATTTTGGGGTTTTGTTCTTTGGTAATACTGACCGCTGTGAGGTGGGAGCTGGACTCTGGCTTGGACACCTCATGGCTGTTGAAAAAAATGGTCTTCCTGTCTGAAGGCATAAAGAAACCACAAGTGTATCTGATATAGGGAGGAATACACAAAAGAATAAGATGGGGCGAGTGCAGGACAGGACAGGAACGAAGAGAAAAGCTGACGTGTGATGTGCAGACTGACCACAGGGGCCCGAGGGAAAGTTCTTGAGTGAGGGTCTCTCCACACAGAAGTGTCTGTCTCCCACCACAAACACTTTGTGTAGAACCGCGCCGTGGTTGACAAAGCTCTGCAGCACACATGGTGGGTGGATATCGGCCAGACTTCCTGCACTGAAGATCAGAGACATCTGTTGGACGCGAAGACAGCAGGAAGAACAGACACGAGTAAAGGGCAGTGAATGACAGAATGAGGGAAGGAGGGAAAGAAGAAAAAACGAAAGGAAGGAATGCAGAAATACATTAATCAGTCAGTCAGTTAATTAATCAATGAAAGAACGAGTAAGCAAAAAATGTGAATTTACAGCTTGAAAGGTTAAAAGCAAAAGGGACAAAAACAGAAAAATCCAATGAAATGTCTGTGCACCACTCACCTCATGGGAAAGTGAGCCATGGGCCACTCTGGTTTTACAAACTGGGGACACCAAAGACAAAGAGGACGTTCTTATACAATCTGGTATGTTTGAAAGACAAAGTGTTTGGGGCTGACATAGATGTAGTAACGGTTGACCACGCCATGCAGCGTGACGCTACAGGTGGACTGTACTGACTGAGAGGGAAGCCGAGGCCCTGGGCCTCCACGGCCTGCTGGATGGACGACACATCACCGGCACTGTGGATCTCCAGATAGGGAGGGCTGCAGATCTTCCAGTCTGTGATGCACAACAGCAAATGGCAGAATAGAACAGAATAGAATGGAACAGAATGGAATCGAGGAGAGAATACCTACTGAAAGGTAATATCAAGTGGCCATTAGAAAACATATATATTTCCATACTCTGCTTATCTAACAACATAGGGATGTGGCAGTATCTACCAACACACCACAACTCTGCATATACATATTGTGCGTAAGACTGACGCTGTGCTGTACCTCGGAGTGAATTGTGCAGTTTGCTCATGATCCGATAGGAAGCAAAGCGGTCTAGCAGCCGGGTCATAGCAGGCAGAGGATCCAGAACAACAGTACTAGGATGGGCTGACATATAACTCTGCAATTTAAAAAAAAGAATGGTGCACTTGTCACTTCCAGCACTAGGGGTGTCACAATATACCGCTGGTGACGATAACTGTGATAGTTAAAACATGAAATACTGATATCATATTAATAATCCAGCCACTGAGGTGCACAAGCCAGTGCATTCTTAGTCCCAAGCCCGGATAAATGGGGAGGGTTGCATCAGCAAGGGCATCCGATGTAAAACCTTTGCCAAATCAAATATGTGGATCATAAATCCGGTTTCCTCCCGCAGTCCAAAGACGCGTAGGTCAGGTGACTCAGTCGCACTAAACTGTCCCTAGGTGGGAACGTGTGTGTGTGTGTGTGTGTGTGTGGGCCCTGTGATGGCCCGGCGGCCTGTCCAGGGTGTCTCCCCATCTGCCGCCCAATGACTGCTGGGATGATAGGCTCCAGCATCCCCGCGAGCCAGAGTAAGAATAAGCAGTTTGGATAATGAATGAATAAATAAATGAATGAATCAGATTTCCGTACTGGGTTACCAACAACCACCAGCGGTACTGTTGGTCAGCAGGGTGCCGATGGAAACTAGGCTACTGTTGGGCGAAGGAGAGGGGGAAGGCATGTCCAGAGGCAGCGGGAGACAGAGGGGAGAGTCGGAACTTTGAATGTTGGCACTAAGACTGGCAAAGGGCGAGAGCTGGCTGATATGATGAAAAGAAGGACGGTATATAGATATACTGTGTGTGCAAGAGACCAGGTGGAAGGGGAGTGAGGCCAGGAGTATCGGAGGTGGGTTCAAACTCTTCTACCATGGTGTGGATGGGAGGAGAAATGGGGTAGGGGTCATTCTGAAGGAAGAGTATGTCAAGAGTGTGCTGGAGGTGAAGAGAGGTTCAGACAGAGTGATGAGTATGAAGCTGGAAATCGAAGGTGTATTGCTGAATGTTATCAGCACATATGCCCCGCAAGTTGGGTGTGAGATGGAGGAGAAAGACGAATTCTGGAGTGAGTTGGACGACGTGGTGGAGAGGGTACCCAAGGAGGAGAGAGGGGTGATTGGAGCGGACTTCAATGGACATTTTGCTGATGGGTAGGTGTAGTTTCAAGGAGAGAAATGTGGAAGGACAGATGGTGGTGGATTTTGTGAAAAGGATGGAAATGGCTGTGGTGAATACATATTTCAAGAAGAGGGAGGAACACAGGGTGACGTACAAGAGTGGAGGAAAGTGCACACAGGTGGACTATATCTTATGTAGAAGGCGCCATCTAAAAGGGATTGGAGACTGCAAGGTGGTGACAGGGGAGAGCGTAGCTAGGCAGCATCGGATGGTGGTCTGTAGGATGACTTTGGAGACCAGGAAGAGGAAGAGAGTGAAGGCACAGCCAAAGATCAAATGGTGGAAGTTGAAGAAGGAAGACTGTTGTGTTGAGTGCAGGCAGGAGGTAAGACAGGCACTGGGTGGTAGTGAAGAGTTGCCAGATGGCTGGACAACCACTGCAGAAATAGTGAGGGAGACAGCTAGGAAGGTACTTGGTGTGTCATCAGGACAGAGGAAGGAAGACGAGGAGACTTGGTGGTGGAATGAGGAAGTACAGCAAAGTATACAGAGGAAGAGGTTGGCAAAGAAGAAGTGGGATAGTCAGAGAGATGATGAAAGTAGACAGGAGTACAAGGAGATGCAGTGTAAAGCAAAGAGAGAGGTGGTGAACAGTGGCAGCTGGTGCTAACAAATTTTTTTTGGGGGGGGGCGCTATTTACCCTGATAAAATGTGAAGGCTACATTGTCCTTAATAACTCTGTAACTGTGTGGACATTGAAGCTGCTGTCAGGTGTGCTGCGCCAAAGTAAATTGCGCCCCACCCTCAAAAACAATTGTTAGCACCAGCCGCCACTGGTGGCGAAGGCAAAGGAAAAGGCGTATGGTGAGTTGTATGACAGGTTGGACACTAAGGAAGGAGAAAAGGACTTGTACCGATTGGCTAGACAGAGGGACCAAGCTGGGAAGGATGTGCAGCAAGTTAGGGTGATGAAGGATAGAGATGGAAATGTGCTGACAAGTGAGGAGAGTGTGCTAAGAAGGTGGAAGGAATACTTTGAGGGGCTGATAAATGAAGAAAATGAGAGAGAGAGAAGGTTGGATGATGTGGGGATAGTGAATCAGGAAGTGCAGTGGATTAGCAAGGAGGAAGTGAGGGCAGCTATGAAGAGGATGAAGAGTGGAAAGGCAGTTGGTCCTAATGACATACCTGTGGAGGCATGGAGGTGTTTAGGAGAGATGGCAGTGGGGTTTGTAACTAGATTGTTTAACACAATCCTGGAAAGTGAGAGGATGCCTGAGGAGTGGAGAAGAAGCATACTGGTACCGATTTTCAAGAACAAGGGCGATGTGCAGAACTGTAGCAGCTACAGAGGTATAAAGTTGATCAGCCACAGCATGAAGATATGGGAAAGAGTAATAGAAGCTAGGTTAAGAGGAGAGGTGATGATCAGCAGCAGCAGTATGGTTTCATGCCAGGAAAGAGCACCACAGATGTGATGTTTGCTTTGAGAGTGTTGATGGCGAGGCCGCTCTGGTGGCCGAGCGGAATAACCCGCCGCTCTTGCAGTCCGCTCGTCACGTGGCTGGGAGGTTCGTATCCCAGACTCGCCGTAACCGGACACGGCCAGAGCGTCCACGGGGTCAGGTCTTCATTAGGCCACCCTTACCCGAGGGATAGTGGGTGTCAATCGGTGTAGTGTTTGGGGACTCGTCGTTCTCCAGCGACCCCTCTGGCCCATCCGAGCACCTGCAACCGAAAGCATTGTCCCTACGTCTCCTTCGCGGCCTGAAGGTGATGCAATCCATGCGAGGAGGCTTCAGCGTGTAAACTAGCGAGAGCAGCCGACACGAGTTTGAAGGAAGCTGGTGTTACGACTATCTCCTTCCTGTGGAAACATGAGCCATATGCCATTGGGTTAATCGGGTGGGATAAGGGGAAAAACTAGAAATAAACAAAAAAGGAAAAAAAAGAAAAGAGAATGTTGATGGAGAAGTATAGAGAAGGCCAGAAAGAGTTGCATTGTGTCTTTGTAGATTTAGAGAAAGTATACGACAGGGTGCCGAGAGAGGAGGTGTGGTATTGTATGAGGAAGTCAGGAGTTGCAGAGAAGTATGTAGGAGTGGTGCAGGATATGTATGAGGGCAGTGTGACAATGGTGAGGTGTGTGGTTGGAATGACAGATGGGTTCAAGGTGGAGGTGGGATTACATCAAGGATCGGCTCTGAGCCCTTTCTTGTTTGCTGTGGTGATGGACAGGTTGACGGACAAGATCAGGCAGGAGTCTCCATGGACGATGATGTTTGCGGATTACATTGTGATCTGTAGTGAGAGTAGGGTGCAGGTGGAGGAGAGCCTGGAGAGGTGGAGGTATGCACTGGAGAGAAGAGGAATGAAAGTCAGTAGGAGCAAGATGGAATACCTATGTGTGAATGAGAGGGAGGACAGTGGAATGGTGAGGATGCAAGGAGTGGAGGTGACGAAGGCATTTGAGTTTAAATACTTGGGGTCAACTGTTCAAAGTACCGGGGAGTGCAGAAGAGAGGTGCAGAAGAGAGGGCAGGCAGGGTGGAGTGGGTGGAGAAGAGAGTCAGGAGTGATGTGTGACAGAAGGGTACCAGCAAGAGTTAAAGGGAAGGTTTACAAGATGGTAGTGAGACCAGCTATGTTGTATGGTTTGGAGACAGTGGCACTGATGAAAAGACAGGAGGAGGAGCTGGAGGTGGCAGAGATGAAGATGATAAGATTTTCACTGGGAGTGATGAAGAAGGACAGGATTAGGGACGAGTATATTAGAGGGACAGCTCAGGTTGGACAGTTTGGAGACAAAGCAAGAGAGGCAAGATGGAGATGGTGTGGACATGTGTGGAGGAGAGATGCTGGGTATAGTGGGAGAAGGATGCTGAATATGGAGCTGCCAGGGAAGAGGAGAAGAGGAAGGCCAAAGAGGAGGTTTATGGATGTGGTGAGGGAGGACATGCAGGTGGCTGGTGTGACAGAGGACGATGCAGAGGACAGGAAGAGATGGAGACGGAGGATCCACTGTGACGACCCGGTAGTAGCCGAAAGTGGTAGTAGTAGTAGATTTCGATAATATTGTTATCGTGAATTCTTTTGGCCCCGATAATCATGTAGTGAAAATCTAATATCGTGACAGCCCTATCCAGCACCCTAATTAAAGGCATTAATCAACAGCAAACCTATAAAATTACTGCTCAGCCTGTTTTCAATGGTTGAAATGCAACACAGGCCTTGGAGTCGTCCTACCTGGAAGTTGGTGAGAAGCTGGTGTGACTGGCTGTCGTGTTCTGCATCCACAATGACATCAGACAGCTTGTGGACGATGACATCGAAGGGTCCCTGGGACACCAGCGGCTGACTGAGGTCAATCTGGAACAGCAGACAAACTGTTCTGCTTCTCACCAGCAGCTCTGCACATGCTCAGTGTCCTGCACAGAGCTCTGGCACACATTGAAGTGAAACAGTAGACCTGACTAAGTAGGAGCTCAGTTAATACTTCCTTTTTATTCTGAAAATTAATCATCAATATTTTTGAAAAGTAGCCACAAAAAGCCACCTTTTTGCTTTTTTTCCCATGTGTTTTAAGGAGACGCTGTAATGGCAAGTAGTTCTATCACAATTGTATTTTACAAACGTGTGTCTGTGCAGAAAGATTCAACATAAAGTGTGGCGTAAGCACGAATGCAACATCCAAGAAGATATGAAATCATCATTGCTTTGTGTAATCCAGCCTCGCCCTAGTTTGTGCAGAAATATTCACATAAGGAATGTATGGCCCCCAGCATCCCCGCGACCCCGAGGGAGCAGGGTGAGCGGTTTGGATAATGGATCTGCAACGTATGGGCAGTGTAGGCCAGGTAGCCACAGTTCTCTGTCATGTATTTGTGTGGGGAGCAGGTGGGAGAGGGCAGCTGCAGGTGGCTGTGACATATTGCTATGGTGGCAGACAGTTGTAAATGGCACTCGGTGTCTCCGGGTGTGAGGATGCATGTGGCTGGCTGGGCGGCAGCACTCGTACCAGTGACACTGAAGGTACACAAAACAATCTGTCCATGTAAACTCACAGGTATGTGTGTTTAGCCTACGTTGTGCCCCATGCATGTGCACACGTGTGCTCAGACAGACATGTAAAGACAAACACACACACACACACACACACACACACACACTAACATACACAGAAGTGCATGCACATTTAATAACTAGGCAATTAAACCCTTCATTAATCTCCCATCAATCACCAGTGTACATATGTAGTCGTTTCCACGAGCAGAGTCCCCATGCTGCAGCATGTCATGAAGAGTCATAGAGCCCTGAGAACTCTGAGAGCCCTGAGAACTCTGAGAGCCCTGAGAACTCTGAGAGCCCTGAGAGCTCTGAGAGCCGAGAGCTCTGGTCTTACCTCCACCACTTCTACTCCACGGCCTCTGCAGAAAGAGGACAGTTTACACTCGGTCATTTGTCTCGTCTGGTTTTTACTGTATAAAGGTGTCAATGGTGTCAGTTGTTTCTCTCTCGCTCCCTCTCTCTCTCCCTCTCTCTCTCTCTCTCTCTCTCTCTCTCTCTCTCTCTCTCTCTCTCTCTCTCTCTCTCTCCCCCCCCCCCCCCCCCTCTCTCTCTCTCTCTCTCTCTCTCTCTCTCCTCTCTCTCTCTCTCTCTCTCTCTCTCCTCTCTCTCTCTCTCTCTCTCTCTCTCCTCTCTCTCTCTCTCTCTCTCTCTCTCTCCCCCCCTCTCTCCCTCTCCCCCCCTCTCTCTCTCGCTCTCTCTCTCTCTCTCACACCCTGTCACACACATGCACCCTCTCTCTCATCCTCTCTCTCTCTCTCTCTCTCTCTCTCTCTCTCTCTCTCTCTCTCTCTCTCTCCCTCTCCCTCCCTCTCTCCCTCCCTCTTGTCCCTCCGTCTCTCTCTCTCTGCAGGGCTGCATAGGCTACAGTCATTTGATGTAAAAGGCAAAAAAAAAGGGCAGGGGCCACATGGCGGGGCCAGTCTATGGGTCATGGTGCAGTCAGAAGTACCCACAAGAGGAGGCAACACTCACGCGCAGAGCTCCGCGAAGGCGTCCAGATTCATCCGCCTGCGTTTCTTATCGCTGAGCCAGAAGCCCACCCGGCGACCCCCCGACATTTGGAGAAACGGCACAGGTGCGCTTAGCGCCAAATCTGGGAGGACGACTCGCGAATGGGGAAAACGAGGGAGGAGGAGGTGGAGGAGGAGGAGGGGGGGGGGGGTAGGGGGATAGCCTAGATATCGCGGAAATGTGTTTGCCTTCTCCACAAACCCGCTTTCCCCAAAGCGTCTCGCCACAAGGGAGGAGGACGCCTCCCAAGACCTCATGTGAGGTCGGGCTCCTCAGCGCGTCCAGCTTGTGTCGTGTTGCCGCCGTCCCCGGGACGCACACGGCCGCCTGGCGGCGCGCCGAGCAGCTGCACTTCCTCGTTGGCCGCTGGGGAGGCGCTGCGGCCGCCACACAAGCGAAAGAGAAAGTAGACGCGCAGCACGGGGAGCGCACGCGCTCCTTATGTCCACAGCCTGCGCACGTCTCGCACTCGAACTCACGGTCAGAAACACGACGGCGGAGGCTCCAGAGGACAAATAGGAGAGCGAGCTCGCCGCGGAGCGCATCGGCTCACGGTCGCCATGTCTCGGGGGTCGAACGCAGGTTTTGACCGACACATCACCATTTTTTCGCCGGAGGGCCGCCTTTACCAAGTCGGTGAGACATCTCCTCTCCTGTCTCCTGTCTCCTGTCTCCTGGTCGGTGAGACGTTTTCTCTCCTCTCCTGTCTCCTGTCTCCTGGTCGGTGAGACATTTCCTCTCCTCTCCTGTCTCCTGTCTTCTGTCTCCTGGTCGGTGAGACATCTCCTCTCCTGTCTCCTGTCTCCTGTCTCCTGGTCGGTGAGACATGTCCTCTCCTGTCTCCTGTCTCCTGGTCGGTGAGACATCTCCTCTCCTGTCTCCTGTCTCCTGGTCGGTGAGACATGTCCTCTCCTCCCCTGTCTCCTGTCTCCTGGTCGGTGAGACATCTCCTCTCCTGTCTCCTGTCTCCTGGTCGGTGAGACATCTCCTCTCCTGTCTCCTGTCTCCTGTCTCCTGTCTCCTGGTAGGTGAGACATTTCCTCTCCTCTCCTGTCTCCTGGTCGGTGAGACATCTCCTCTCCTGTCCCGTCTCCTGGTTGGTGAGACATTTCCTCTCCTGTCTCCTGGTCGGTGAGACATCTCTCCTCTCCTGTCCCCTGGTCGATGAGACATTTTCTCTCCTTCCTCCTGTCTCCTGGTCGGTGAGACATTTCCTCTCCTCTCCTGTCTCCTGGTTGGTGAGACATTTCCTCTCCTCTCCTGTCTCCTGCTCGGTGAGACATTTCCTCTCCTCTCCCGTCTCCTGGTTGGTGAGACATCTCCTCTCCTCTCCCGTCTCCTCGTCGGTGAGACATCTTCTCTCCTCTCCCGTCTCCTGGTTGGTGAGACGTTTCCTCTCCTCTCCTGTCTCCTGGTCGGTGAGACATCTCTTCTCCTGTCCCGTCTCCTGGTTGGTGAGACATTTCCTCTCCTCTCCTGTCTCCTGGTCGGTGAGACATTTCCTCTCCTCTCCTGTCTCCTGGTTGGTGAGACATTTCCTCTCCTTTCCTGTCTCCTGGTCGGTGAGACATCGTCTCTCCTGTCTCCTGTCTCCTGGTCGGTGAGACATCTTCTCTCTTGTCTCCTGGTCGGTGAGACATCTCCTCTCCTGTCTCCTGGTCGGTGAGACATCTTGTCTCCCGTCTCCTGGTCGGTGAGACATCTTGTCTCCTGTCTCCTGGTCGGTGAGACATCTTCTCTCCTGTCTCCTGTCTCCTGGTCGGTGAGACATCTCCTCTCCTGTCTCCTGGTCGGTGAGACATCCTGTCTCCTGTCTCCTGGTCGGTGAGACATCTTGTCTCCCGTCTCCTGGTTGGTGAGACATCGTCTCTCCTGTCTCCTGGTTGGTGAGACATTTCCTCTCCTGTCTCCTGGTCGGTGAGACATCTCCTCTCCTCTCCTGTCTCCTGGTCGGTGAGACATCCTGTCTCCTGTCCCGTCCCCTGGCCGTCTCGCTGTCGTTATGCGTCCTGTCTGACCTGTTGATTCCCCGGTGTGTGGCAGCTTGTGTGGATGTGGATCTGAAGGCCTTGTGTAATGGTGATGTGACCATCGTACTGGTCCCTGAATGCTTTCTGTGTGACTGTAATGCAAATGCTCTGTGTGTTGTTGTCTTGAAGAGTATGTTTGTGTGTTGTTGTCTTGAAGAGTATGTCTGTGTGTTGTTGTCTTGAAGAGTATGTTTGTGTGTTGTTGTCTTGAAGAGTATGTTTGTGTGTTGTTGTCTTGAAGAGTATGTTTGTGTGTTGTTGTCTTGAAGAGTATGTCTGTGTGTTGTTGTCTTGAAGAGTATGTTTGTGTGTTGTTGTCTTGAAGAGTGTGTCTGTGTGTTGTTGTCTTGAAGAGTGTGTCTGTGTGTTGTTGTCTTGAAGAGTGTGTCTGTGTGTTGTTGTCTTGAAGAGTATGTTTGTGTGTTGTTGTCTTGAAGAGTGTGTCTGTGTGTTGTTGTCTTGAAGAGTGTGTCTGTGTGTTGTTGTCTTGAAGAGTGTGTCTGTGTGTTGTTGTCTTGAAGAGTATGTCTGTGTGTTGTTGTCTTGAAGAGTATGTCTGTGTGTTGTTGTCTTGAAGAGTATGTCTGTGTGTTGTTGTCTTGAAGAGTATGTCTGTGTGTTGTTGTCTTGAAGAGTATGTTTGTGTGTTGTTGTCTTGAAGAGTGTGTCTGTGTGTTGTTGTCTTGAAGAGTGTGTCTGTGTGTTGTTGTCTTGAAGAGTGTGTCTGTGTGTTGTTGTCTTGAAGAGTATGTCTGTGTGTTGTTGTCCTGAAGAGTGTGTCTGTGTGTTGTTGTCTTGAAGAGTATGTTTGTGTGTTGTTGTCCTGAAGAGTGTGTCTGTGTGTTGTTGTCTTGAAGAGTATGTTTGTGTGTTGTTGTCTTGAAGAGTATGTTTGTGTGTTGTTGTCTTGAAGAGTATGTTTGTGTGTTGTTGTCTTGAAGAGTATGTCTGTGTGTTGTTGTCTTGAAGAGTATGTTTGTGTGTTGTTGTCTTGAAGAGTATGTTTGTGTGTTGTTGTCTTGAAGAGTATGTTTGTGTGTTGTTGTCTTGAAGAGTATGTCTGTGTGTTGTTGTCTTGAAGAGTATGTTTGTGTGTTGTTGTCTTGAAGAGTATGTTTGTGTGTTGTTGTCTTGAAGAGTATGTCTGTGTGTTGTTGTCTTGAAGAGTATGTTTGTGTGTTGTTGTCTTGAAGAGTATGTTTGTGTGTTGTTGTCTTGAAGAGTATGTTTGTGTGTTGTTGTCTTGAAGAGTATGTCTGTGTGTTGTTGTCTTGAAGAGTATGTTTGTGTGTTGTTGTCTTGAAGAGTATGTCTGTGTGTTGTTGTCTTGAAGAGTATGTCTGTGTGTTGTTGTCTTGAAGAGTATGTTTGTGTGTTGTTGTCTTGAAGAGTATGTTTGTGTGTTGTTGTCTTGAAGAGTATGTCTGTGTGTTGTTGTCTTGAAGAGTATGTTTGTGTGTTGTTGTCTTGAAGAGTATGTTTGTGTGTTGTTGTCCTGAAGAGTGTGTCTGTGTGTTGTTGTCTTGAAGAGTATGTTTGTGTGTTGTTGTCTTGAAGAGTGTGTCTGTGTGTTGTTGTCTTGAAGAGTATGTTTGTGTGTTGTTGTCTTGAAGAGTATGCCTTTAAAGCCATCGCCCAGAGTGGACTGACGTCGGTGGGGGTCCGTGGGGCAGACAGCGCTGTGGTGGTCACACAGAAGAAAGTGCCAGTAAGATGCCTCTTGCAAACACACACACACACACACAGACACACACACACTTGTGCAGAGTGGCGGCAGGTAGACATGAAGGCGTCACACAGGACCGGTCAGGCTGAACAGAGTAGTGACTCCAGCGTCCTGCTGACTCGACAAAGCAAGGCACACATGTCCAAAACAAAAACACCTTTCAGTTCATCGTGCTTGAATTACATTTGTTTAGGTTTCCCCCTCCTCCTCCTCCCCCTCCTCCACCTCCTCCTCCCCCTCCTCCTCCTCCGCATCATCTTTTCCTCTTCCTCTACTGCTTCTCCTTCCTCTCGTTATTCTTGTCCATCCAATGTGCGTCAGTGAAAGGTTGACGTGTGTCGCTAACGATGATGATTGACACCTGTTCATACAGTGGGATGTTGTGACGCGTATGTGGTGAAACTGTGCCCCTTTCTTAACCCCAGGACAAGCTTGTGGACTCCTCCACAATGACCAACATGTTCAAACTGACCCCACGCATTGGCTGCATGATGACCGGACACGGCGGTAGACCCCCCCCCCCCCCCACACACACACATGCACATATTCACACACACACACACACAACAAAACAAAACAAAACAAAAACAAAGAAGGAGGCCATCTTGTTTTTGTCTGACAGATCTTTGAGTGTTTCGGCCTGGTTTTGTGTCGATATTAGAATACACGCACAAACCCCGCGTGCTGCCTGTCAATGCTTGCCCTGCTCTCTCCTCTGCAGCGGACAGCCGCTCCCAGGTGCACCGGGCTCGTCTGGAGGCGGGGGAGTGGAAATACAAGTTTGGTTATGATATCCCAGTGGACGTGTTGTGTCGCAAGATGGCCGACATCTCGCAGGTCTACACACAGAACGCCGAGATGAGGCCCCTCGGCTGCTGTGAGTGGAGGCCCGGTCTCTTTCCTTCTCCTCTTTTCTCTAGTCTCCGCTCTCTTTTAGTGAACTGGACCTGCTCCTGTACTTGCAGATGTTCCCCTCACGGGGGTGCATGTGATGTGTCTCTGGTGGTTTTTTTCAAAGGCGTCTTGCTGTTTTCAGGCGGGGCCTCTTGCCCTCTGCAGTGCACATGTGCCAGCGCAGGCCATCTCACTATGGGATATGCATAATACTGTACTCGCCCGCGGCGGCGTGAGCACGAGGTAGAGCTTCACCTTCCTGAAGCTGTCGTAAGTCAGTGGCGGCTGTGTGGCGTAGAAGGAGGACACTTCTGCTGGTGGTAAACAAGCAGTATTCTGATGCTTGGGGAAGTGAAGGGTTGTAAAAAACAAAACAAAACAAGCAACAATGAACAATACACCCGCTTGTAGGCCTTCACATACTGTTTCTTGCTTGACATATCTAGCATGTAGCATTGGCAAAGAGGTCCTCAGTCCTCGTTTCAGTCCGTTCTCCTGCCACAGACACAACCACGCAGGACAACTGCCTGTTAGCTGCACAACACAGCCCTGTTTGGAATATTTGAGCAAACCAAACTTTGCAGGTCACTTGTACAATTCCCCACGTCTCACCAAAGTTTAAAGGTACAATGAGTAGGATTTTCTCCTAAAAAGTCGATGTATAGACTCATACAAAAATAATCCCTCTCACACATCCGAGTGGCCTCTTCCGTTGCCTACCAACACGAATCCCCGTGTTGCCTCCGGCTTGGTCGGGCGTCCCTTCAGACACAATTGGCCGTGTCTGTGGGTGGGAAGCTGGACGTGGGTATGTGTCCTGGTCGCTGCACTAGCACCTCCTCTGATTGGTCGGGGCGCCTGTTTAGGGGGGAGGGGGAACAGGGGGGAATAGCGTGATCCTCCCATGCGCTACGTCCCCCTGGTGAAACTCCTCACTGTCAGGTGAAAAGAAGGGGCTGGCAACACCACATGTACCAGAGGATCCAGATGGCAAAACTGCTGTGGCTCGGACCCGTCCCACACTGACACTTTCACCCGGCCGACACACCGCGTGGAAGGACGGCACTTGGGCCGTCTGCTCCTATTTGCCAGATGTGGGCCAGAGCCAAGCCATAGCAATGCCGCTTGTGCCACATATTTGCCAAAGGTGGCCAAATGTATTTTGTGGTATTTGGGCCATATTCACCATTTACCACACGGGGCACTTCAGGGTCACATCCAGACTACATGTTGCCCAGAGCACCATATCTTTGCCAGAAAAGGCCCACATGTGGTTTGGCATATTTGGGCCATATTATTATACATGTGGGCCACTTCAGGCTCACATCCATTTTGTCAGGGGCCAGAAGAAGGCCACCAGTGCTGCATCACTGCCTTAAGTGGCCCACATCCAGATGCTGTCTGGGGAGGCATGTGGTAGTCTGCAGCCCTCCCCGGATCGGCAGAGGGGGTGGAGCAGTGACTAGGATGGCTTGGAAGAGTAGGGTAATTGGCTGGATACACTTGGGGAGAAAAAGGTGGAAAATAAAAAAAAAAGTCCCTCTAAATCATTGCTTATGACCTACTAGACGTGTGCAGCGGTGTCTATCGGCGGAGACCCTGTCCTCTGCCCGTGTTGTATTATGTTGCTGTGTACAGGACGTTTCTGGGCATTAACCTTTGGGCAGCGGGACTCTATAAAAACGTAGTGACCAGGTGCCAGATCGAGATCATAAGCACGCATCCAAGAGAAAGCTAAGACAATGGCGGACACAGCGCCGAAAAGACACAAATAAGGCGAGGTGAGGTGCCAAGCGGCCAAAGCTCGTTCCATAATGAGAGTGAATCTGGGGTTGGCTTTCACCCGCTGGCAAGCCCTGAAGGAGAGGATGAGGATGAAGAGCGACGCAGAGTTGGCCTGTACACTGGGAGGTGTTCTGGTTACTGCGGTCAGAGGGCGTGTCCTTCTGGTGTCGTTGAGCCAGGGGGAGGGGCGAACTTTGAATGTTAAACTGCAATCCACAAATCCTGCACATCCTACCTTTAATAAAATAGCTTTGCCGTTTTGTTCAGACACTCAAGGCTTAATGGTTTATTCGTCACATGCGTCACGTACAATAAGCAGTGAAATGACTCTGGCAAACTCAGAAAACGGCAACAAATGAGACATGGAACAACAATAACTATAAAAATTCAATTCAATTTATTGTCATTAAAAACAATGTGCCGGCACATGTTAAAAATGAATTGAGGGCTGTGGCTTCACCAAACAGTGCAAGACAGACACAGACAAACACAGCAAACACAGTATAAGATGTACACACATGAAGACCAAAAGCTAAAAATAAGTTAAAAAGAGCTGGAGTACAAAATATTTAACAATATCTACAGACATTCAGTGGGTGGTCAGGTTTAGCTGGGCAACAGCTTGTGGAAAGAAGCTGTTTTTGAGCCTGGTAGTGCGGGCTGTGAGGCTCCTGTAGCGCCTCCCAGAGTGCAGGGGGGAGAACAGTCCATGGTTGGGGTGGGTGGGATCTCTGCTGATGCTCAGACCCCTTCGAAGGCAGCGTTTGTGATAAATGTCTTTTATGGCTGGGAGCTGGGTACCGGTGATATGCTGGGCCGCCTTGACGACCCGCTGCAGAGCTTTCTGGTCTACTGAGGTGCAGTTGCCGTACCACACTGAGATGCAGATGGTCAGGATGCTATCTATGGTGCAGTGGTAGAAGTTGGTGAGAATTTTGGGGGGTAGACAGGTGCTCCTCAGCCTCCTCAGGAAATGCAGGCATTGTTGGGCCTTTTTCACAAGGGCCTGGGTGTTTAATGCCCACGAAAGGTCCTCGCTGATGTGGACTCCAAGGAATTTAAAGCTGGAAACATGCTCCACTTCCACCCCATTGATGTGTATGGGGGAGTGGCTGCAGCTTCTAGACCTCCTGAAGTCCACAATCAGCTCCTTTGTCTTCTGCACATTGAGGACAAGATTGTTGGTGGTACACCATGATGTGAGGTGCTCAATCTCGTCTCTGTAGGCCGTCTAGTCATTGTTGGTGATACGGCCAATGACTGTGGTGTCATCTGCAAACTTAACTATAACATTTGAAGGGTGAGTTGGCAGGCAGTCGTGGGTAAAGAGGGAGAAAAGGAGGGGGCTCAGAACACAGCCTTGAGGGGCACCTGTGCTGAGGGTCAGGGTGGAGGAGCTGTGGTCACCTAACCTAACAGACTGAGGTCTGTTGGTCAGGAAGTCCAGGATCCAGTTACAGAGGGAGGGGTTGAGGCCAAGGGAGAGGAGTTTGGTGGTTAGTTTGGCGGGGATGATAGTGTTGAAGGCGGAGCTGTAATCTATAAACAGCATCCGGATATATGTGTTGTTAAGTTCAAGGTGGGTCAGAGCAACGTGCAGGGCAGTGGCAATGGCATCCTCAGTAGACCTTTTGGGATGGTAGGCGAACTGATATGGGTCAAATGTGGGGGGATAATGTTTTTGATGTGAGCCAGAACCAGTCTCTCAAAGCACTTCATGGCAATGGGGGTGAGTGCTATGGGTCGGTAGTCATTCAGACATGTGGATGTTGGTTTCTTGGAGACAGGAATGATAGAGGTGGTCTTAAAGCATGCCGGGACTTTAGATTGGGTCAGTGAGAGGTTAAATATAGTTGTGAAGACCTCAGCCAGCTGGTCGGCACATTCCCGGTAGACCCAACCCGGTATGCCGTCTGGTCCGGCAGCCTTCCGTGTGTTCACTCTGCGCAGTGATTCTCTGACCTCTGCGACTGATAGAGTGAGCACCTGGTTTTCTGGGTGGCTGGGGATTTTTTTGGCTGGGTCAGTATTGTCCTTGTCGAAGCGGGCATAGAAATGATTTAGCTTGTCTGGCAGGGAGGTATCATGGACAGCGGGACCGTGATTAGAGCTTTTGTAGTCTGTGATAGACTGAATGCCTTGCCACATTCGCCGAGGATCAGAGTTATCGTGAAAGTGGTCCTCTATTCGTAGGGAATATTTATGTTTGGCTGTTCTGATGCCCTTTTTGAGGTTGAATCTGGCTGTGCTGTAGGCCTCACACTTACCTGACTTGAACGCTGCATCCTGAACTTTCAGCAGCTGCCGGACCTCACTGGTCATCCAGGGTTTCTGGTTTGGAAAGGTGCAGATTGATTTTTTGTTGTGACACTCTCAGTGCAAAAGTTAATGTAGGCTAGTATGACAGAATGAAATACAATAAAATTTAAAAAGTTAAAAAAGAACCCAGAGAGTATACATACAGAAGGTATTCATGATAAATATCTGTGTGCAATGTTCAGTTAATATGCAAGTATAAGTGTGTAAAATAGTCTGAATGAGTAAAATGTAGTGTCTGAGTGTGTGAGGAAAAGTGGCAGTAGTGTTACAAATGTAATTATGTTGTGTTTAGTGTCCTTATTGCCTGGGGGAAGAAGCTTCTTCTGAGTCTCTCAGTGTTGGCGTTGTGGCTACAGAAGCATCTGCCTTACCACAGTAGCTGAAACAGTCTGTAATTGTGGTGATGGAGATCTGTAATAATCCTTTTAGCCTTGGTCCTACACCGCCTGGTGTATAGGTCCTGTACAGGATGAGTGTGGTCCTTGAGGCACACTCAGCTGACCGTGCCACTTTCTGCAGGGTTTTTTGGTCTTGAGAGGTACAGTTCCTATACCAGATTGTGATGGGCCCTGCTAGGATGTGCTCAATGGCACTAGAGTAAAAGGGTTTCTGGATTTGTGAGGAGACACTGAATTCTTTAGTTGCCTGAGGTGATAAAGCCGCTCGCCTTTTTCACCAGAGTGTCTGTGTGCCGTGTCCATGTAAGGTCCTCAGTGATGCGACCATCAAGGTAACTGAAGCTGTTACTTGGACCCCGTCGATAGAGAGATGGGTGTACGTCTTCCGCTGTGTTTTTCTGAAGTCCACAACAAGCTCCTTGGTTTTACTGACGTTCTGAGAGAGGCTGTTGGTCTGGCACCACTGTGACAGATCCTCCACCTTTTCCAGGTAGGCCATCTCTTTGTTGTTGGAGATCAGGCCCACTACTACTGTGCCGTCAGCAAACGTAACGATGGTGTTTGAGCTGCTCGTGGCCACACAGTCATGTGTGTACAGAGATTCAAGCAGGGGACTCAGAACCCAACCTGGGGGGGGGGGCTCTTTTCAGCTCACCCCTTGTGGAGTTACATCTTGTACATGCAATTGTGTAATTGCATCTTGTTGTTGCATTCGCAGGACTATTGGTTTACCTTTCTAAATGAATTCTTTGCCAGCAGTCCCAGAAGTAGTCATAGTAGAAGTATTTTTAACCATAATACATGTCCTCAACACAGACAAAGCCACTTCACTCTCTTTGCTCCAGCTGTTTCTAGGCAATGCCTGGACTTGTTGATTTCTTCTTTGAGTGTTCTGTCTCATTTTCTGCCACCGCTTCTCAGCTCTCCAGCCACTGACTTCTTCATGCATTCAGTCTTACTGTATTTCTGCTATCTATTGTGCTTCTCCTCCTGATGTATTTAGTCAGTGAAGACCATCACTCCGCCGTTTGGCTTATCGACCATGCGATCACCATATCTCATTCCATCTGCTTTATTCTCTCTTTCCCTCTGTCTACCGTGCTCTTCTAGGTATGATCCTTGTGGCTATGGACCCCCAGCTGGGCCCCTTGCTGTATAAATGTGATCCGGCAGGCTACTACTGTGGCTTCAGGGCCACGGCTGTTGGGGTCAAACAGACAGAAGCCACCAGCTACTTGGAGAAGAAACTAAAGAAGAGGCCAGACCTGAGCCAAGATAAGACCATACAGGTACAAATGGAGGCTCACAGGATGGAGCTGGTGGATGCCACTGGCAGGGTACTGTTGCACTGCATAACAGAGTAAAAAGTAGTTGTTTAAGCCAGAGAAAATAGGTTTGGTGCTAATATGGTGGCAGGGTGACTTAAGAAAGATTGCAGGATCCTGCAGCATTAACCTTTTTCCATTTCTTTGAGCAGGTCACCACTTGCTTATTCACCATGTTATTTGTGCATACAATGAGCTGTACAATTAAGGTTTCTACCTTGAGAAGGAGGTAGAACTCATCCCCTTACAAGATTTTCCCTCACAACCATGTACTCCTTGTCCTAATAACACAACTCTTAAAAAACCCCTACCACGGGAGCCTCTTCAGCACCTCTCCAGTGTATGGGTTTTCTATTTTGTGTTCTGAACTGTTGATTCAGCGTTTTGTGTGTGGGACACAGGTCGACAGTCATGTACTTTAAGCTAATCAGCAACCTAACCAGGGTTCTCACCTGGGAACCCTGGAAAACCTGGAAATTCCGAGACTACATTTCCAGTCATGGAAAACCAGGAAAAGTGACTAAAATGACCAAATATCTTGGAAGGAAATCTTTGTTGTCCTGGAACATTTTAATTGTATTTAGCCCCTCACTCCGATCACAACTGTTGGTCCTTCCTAGAAAAGAATTCGGGCACCTCTGGATTATAGGACAAGTAAACTGTGCTGTAGGACCGGTATGCCACCTCCTGGCACGCAGTGTCTCCACCTAGTGGCTGACTGTATGTATTTTTAACCCACTGGGCATTGTTTAGCCCGTTTGGGGCTGCTGTAGCTGGCCAGTGTGGAGTGTTGAAGCCAGCACATGGTGTTAGCAGTGTGACGTCAGCAGCTCCACAGAGCAAATTAAACTGTTGCCTGTGAGTTTGAGCACACATGCCGTTTGATGTTAAGCATGGGAAGTACAATAGATCGTTAAGATATTATTGCTGCGATCGCGATGCTAATTTACGTTAGCGCGGTAATGGTAATTCCCATTATGTGTTAGAGTCGAGCTAACAGACTAACGCTAGCGCTGGTGTGGGGGTGTGTGTGTGTGTGTGTGTTTACCGAAAAAGATTATGCAACAGTTTCTTTAAATTTAGATTTTTGTACTTAACTCTATGTGAAACTTTGTCATGGCAATAGAAAATGTTGTAGAAAATACGTGATATATCATAATGGTTAATTCAGATTATTTATTTCTAATGACAGAAGTGAGTGAGGCAGGGCAGAATGTCAAGGAGGTCTAAGTTTACGGAGGAACGGAAGGCAAATTCTGAGTTCAGGGACCGGATAAGACACGTGGAAGGTGGTCTTGCATACTGCAAGATATGCAAAATTTTTTTTTGATGTAGGCAACATGGGCAGCATATCTGCTGTTAAAAACCATGCCAAAGGACAGGGACATGTCAAGAAGGTCACATCAATCAGTGGGCCACGAATTACTGACTTCATCAGTCAACCTCCCACCCCAAATTCTGAAGCTGGCAGACAGGCAACAGTGGCAGGGAGCCAAGGGAGCAGAGAGGCAACAGTGGCAGGGAGCCAAGGGAGCAGAGAGGCAACAGTGGCAGGGAGCCAAGGGAGCAGAGAGGCAACAGTGGCAGGGAGCCAAGGGAGCAGAGAGGCAACAGTGGCAGGGAGCCAAGGGAGCAGACAGGCAACAGTGGCAGGGAGCCAAGGGAGCAGACAGGCAACAGTGGCAGGGAGTCAAGGGAGCAGAGAGGTCCAAGCATCAACTTTTCAGAGTCTAACTCCACGTCAGGTTACACCCAACATTGGAAGTAATTTCCCCAGTGAAGCTGTTTTAGAAGCAGAGATCCGTTGGGTGATAAAAATTACCCTTTCCCATTTTTCTTTTAACTCATGTTCGAATATGGATACACTGTTCGCGCAAATGTTTCCTGACAGTGAGATAGCCAAAAAGTTCACACGTGGTTCAACCAAAGCTGCATATCTGGCTTGTTTTGGCCTGGCATCATATTTCCGAGAGACGCTCGTGAAAGACATCAGAAAATCAGACTGCTACATCATCTCTTTTGATGAATCTCTCAGTAAAGTCATGCAGACTGAGCAGATGGATGTAGTCTGATACTGGAGTGAGAGCGAAGAGAAGGTGGTTGTCCATTACCCGGACTCCCAGTTTGTGGGACACACCCAAGCAGAAAAGCTGGTAGAGAAAGTGAATAATTCTCTATCTCCACTGGATCCAAACAAACTCCTACAAATATCCATGGATGGCCCAAGAGTGAACTTCACATTTCTGAGAGTATTTGAGGAAGGCAGTAGCAAGGAGGACCCAAATGCTAGAGTGTTAGCAAACCTAGGAAGCTGTGCTCTACATACTGTGCATGGGAGTTTTCAACAGGGTTAAGAAGGAGACTAGATGGAATATAGATGATTTTCTAAGAGCCCTTTGGCAGCTTCTTCATGATACACCAGCCAGGCGGGATGACTTAATTGAAATCACCATAACGTCAACAGTCCCCCTCAAATTCTATAATCACAGGTGGGTGGCGGTCTTGGCAGTGGCAGAGCGGGCCATCGAGATTTGGCCATCTCTTCAAAGATTTGTTGACAGCTACAGGAAACTCCCAAAGAGCAAGGTGCCAACGTCAGCATCATATGTCATGGTCAGAGAAGCTGTTTGTGACCTCCTTTTTGAAGCCAAGCTACAGTTTTTTGCCTATGTAGCAAGGCAGCTCAAACCATTTCTTGAAGCTTTTCAAACTAATGAGCCTATGGTGCCTTTTTTGGCAAAAGAGCTTCAGTGCATTCTGAGGAGCTTGCTTTCGTGTTTCATGAAGAGGGAGGTTCTCGAGAACATCAAGACACCCCTCCAATTGCTCAAAATCGATGTATTTGACAAAGCACCGCATGTGCCACTAAAAGAGGTTGACATGGGCTTTGCCACCAAACAAGCTCTGAACAAAGCCTCTGAGAAGCTCCAACAGTTCAGGAAAGTATGTGCTGCCTTCCTTTCTGCAAGCGCAAAGAAACTGCTGGACAAATGCCCACTGAATTATGCTGCTGTAAGACACATGATTTCCCTTGATCCAGTCACAATGATCAATGAAGAGAAGAGTGCCATATCCAATTTTGAAAAGCTCCTACAGCTGCTTCTGAATGCCAAATGGCATACTGCACAGGACTGTGACCAAATCCTCAGTGGGTACACAATTTTCCTGACTGAGATGGTTCATCCCCACAAAGAAGAATTCCAGGAGTTTGTCTACAGAAGTGCCTCCTGCCAAGTAGACACATTTCTAGGAAGATTTGCAAATGGTAAAGCAGAGTATGCAAATCTGTGGAAGCTATTGAAAGGCCTATTCACACTGTCACATGGGCAAGCAGCCGTTGAAAGAGGATTCTCGGTTAACAAGGACATGCTGGTTGGAAATCTGAAAGAGAGGACTCTGACATCACTATGCTTGATCAAAGATTATGTGACCGGTGGCTCATTGGAAGTACTACCAAGACCCCTCATGCAGCATTGCAAAAATGCCAGAATGTGATATATTCAGTACCTGGAGGGTGGAAAAAAAGAAGAAAGAAGAATCTGCAAATGACAAGAAAAGAAAAGAGCTCAGCTCCGAAATAAAAAAAGCGGCCGCCAAGAGACAGAAAATAATAACCAGCATTGAAGCAATGCAACAAGAGGCAGATGTAATGGCAGAGAAGGCCGAAAGAAAGCAGGACTTCACATTGCTCACAGAGTCTAACTCCTACTGCAAAAGTGTGACAGAAAAAAAGAAAGACGTGACCGTTCTGGATGCAACTTTGTCAGACCTTAAAGAAAGACTTTAAAGGCAGAGGTAGACTAATCCCAGCACTGTTCCTAGAGGTACACCAGATGTCTTTTCAGTAGGCTATGTTGCGTTTTAAATTGTCTTTTTTTCAACGTCATTCTGGCATTCAGGCTTTTTTAAGTTGGACTTTCATTTTAAGCTTCACTCTCTATTTGCTCTGTGGGATTTAGCTGCACAGCTGCTGTTAGTCAAGCCATTCTAATGGCTCATGCTGTCGACGTCAAGACTACAAGGATTTCAGATGGCCCTACTGAACTGCTTGTTTTCTCAAGGTTTAGATTATTTTATAATGGCCTTTAAATTTTCTAGACCTATGAAAAGTTCTGCTGTATGACGCACGTTAATTTCAGTAAAGCTTATCTGTTAAATGTTAACTCTTTGAGTTGTGCTGTTTTGTTGTTGTTGCTGTGTGCCAGTAGTTGTTCGATAAAAGTACATTTAACTTAAATTGAAATTAAGATTTTATGCATCAACATCAATACAGCCATAGGGGTGCATACAACCCATTACAATGCCACCTGTTAAACAATGCTTTGACAATAGCACCCAACTTACAGTGTACATTATGGTGTGATTTGTTACTTTACTGCATTTTGAAATTGTTGCAGAGGTAGAACATAGTCCATTTTTGTCCAAATTTGAAGTTCATATGAGGGACCTGGAGTATAAGCCAGTGTTTGGGGTGAGTATTGTAACTGCCACAGTTCAAGTGTAACACAGAACATGTTGGTGTTTGTTTGTTGAGGAGAGCTTGTAGGAAAAAAACATCAAAACAAAAACATAGCAGTGTAAGTCACACCTAACAACAGGAGGAGGCCAGATGACCTTACTGTACAGTTAGCAGTGAGGGTGTAGTGGTCACCTGTAATGAACATGAGACACTTCATCATGAACTGTGCATCATTAAAAAAGGAGGACCAAAACAGGGGTGAAATGTGTCGATACATGGCCTACCGGTAAATTATTTGACCGTTTCTGAGCAAGTGCTGTCCTGGATTGTCAGGAAAAACTCCTGGAAAAGTCCTGGAAAAGTCCTGGAAAATGATTTCTCAGAAAGAGTGAGAACCCTGCTAACTCTCATCCCTGTTTCCAGTTGGCTATCTCCTGTCTATCTTCCGTCCTGTCCATGGACTTCAAGGCCAGTGAGCTGGAAGTGGGTTTGGTCACCCGACAGCAAGCCAAGTTCAGGTAACTGGAAGATCTGTTGCCTGCAGCATGTACAGATTATTATTCATGCTGAATACAGTGGCCGAGTTTCCTCCGAGTCTACTTTGGGATGAAATACCTGTGTTTTCTATCACCGTACCCATGTCTAATTCCTTCTTTCTCTCCCCTCTGCCTTGCTGTCCTTACTGCTCATTTGTCTCTTGCTCTTTTTTTCCCCATTTGTGTTTGGTGTTTTCTCTTGCTTTTACCTCTTCTTTCATTCCCTTTGCCTCGGCACTTCTTCGCCCTCCGCCCCCTGTCTCCTAGGACTTTGTCTGAAGTGGAGATTGAAGCCCATTTGGTTGCCATAGCAGAGCGAGAGTGACGGAAGCAACAGAGACATCAAATCATACTTAATTATAGTTTGTTTGTTTTGTTTTGTTTTTGCCGTCTCAGAACGAGTCCTCTTAACAACAGTGGCACCGAATGAAACAGTTGCAAAACTAGAAAGTGTTTCACCTGGTGTGTCTGGGTTTTTTTTATCAGGCATGCATCATAAAGAGCAGCCTCTGCTGTTATGTGTTGTCTCCAATCTGTGTAGGCCTATATCCTCCCCATGAGGCTTGTTAATCCATCCCAGTAGTGGTCGGAGTGTGTGGGGCGCGTGCCATCAGCTCAATACGCTCCACACTTCAATAACTTGATAAAACTCAGCCAAACACAATATCATGGATAACCTTCAGAAATCATTATTTGAGCCAAAATAAAGTGACGTAGAAAACGTTTTTAACAGGGTAATCTTCAGTCTCATTATTTCATTCAGTAGCATTTCTTGGTGTTTATTTATTGGAAAATAAGACAAATTTGGAGAACCCTGAAGAATAAGTAGACACTCTGGACACTACGCCATTGCAGGACCAACACAGACACACAATCAATCGTGTGTGGGCGACACGGCGGCGCAGTGGTTAGCGCTGTCGCCTCAAAGCAGGAAGGTCCTGGGTTTGAACCCCGGAGTTGTCCAACTTTGGGGGTCATCCCAGGTCCTCCTCTGTGTGGAGTTTGCATGTTCTCCTCGTGTCTGCAGTGGGGTTTCTCCGGGTGCTCCGGTTTCCCCCACCATCAGAAAGACATGCATGTTAGGGTCAGTACTCCTGTCCGTGCCCCTGACCGAGGCACGGCAAGACCACCTGGAGCTGGTCCCCGGGCGCTGCACGGTGGCTGTCCACTGCTCCTAGCTACACGGCTAGGAGGGGTTATATGCAAAGCATACTTTCCCTATGGGGATCAATAACGTATATCAAAATCAAACAAAAAACATCAAAAATCAAAATCAATCACTTAGAGTGGGGAAATTGCACTTGTGTAATTTCAGAGTTTCCACACAAGCAGTTAAACATGGTTAAATTTGGTTAAAACTTGGGGAAAACATTCAAGTGTTGCTCTCAACCCTGTGAGACAACAGCGGGAACCACGAGGCCACTGAAGGCTAGCCAGCGCCACTCTGTGGCGCAGTGACTTACCAGGCTCAGCAAGGCCCCCCGTTACATTACACTTCTGATGTGATCAGGTATGCAAGTTTCGCCCCACCTCAGGGTGTAGTAACAAATACCAGTTCCTGGTGTTACAGAATTTTCTGACTCCCTGCAGAATCCGACTCCCCTTGGTGCGAGGCTAGGTTAGGTTAGGCTGACCATTTATTTAAGTGAATTAGTGTTGAATCACCCTCATGCATGAATCGTACATCAACAATAGCCTAATTTTACACATGATCCATGATGATAAAGATACAGAAAAATAGAAATGTATGGCAAAAATAGAATATTGTCAATATTTTAAGACCCCCCCAAAATGTCACAAATCATGTTTTCAGGAGAGCTCATGTCTTATTAAGAGGAGCCAAGCTCTCCCTGGCTGCCCTGTAGTTCGCATCCTGCCTAAACCCCCTAACTCTAACCCCCCCCCCCAACCCTTACCTGTTCACACTAAGGGGTGTCAGACTCTGTGGAGGAGCCGAAAAATTCTGTGGTCCCAGATGTTGGAGGTACTTGTGCTGAACATTGCAGATGGGGTGGAGATAATGTCCGTGAGCCATGTCACACATTAGCTGAGGTCTTTCCATAGCCTGGCTCGTGTTGTACAAAAACTTAAAACAAGTCTTTTTAAATGGCAGTTTGTAACTGACTCCCTGCTCAGGATCTACAAACCCCAACTCCAATGGAGTTGGGACGTTGTGTAAAACGTAAATAAAAACAGAACACAATGATTTGCAAATCCTTTTCCACCTATATTCAGCTGAATCCACTACAAAGACAAGATATTTAATGTTCACACTGATAAACTGTATTGTTTTTTTGCAAATATTCCCTCATTGTGAATGTGATGCCTGCAACACGTTCCAGAGAAGCTGGGACAGGGGCATGTTCACCACTGTGTTACACCACCTTTCCTTTTAACAACACTCAATAAGCGTCTGGGAACTGAGGACACTACTTGCTGAAGCTTTGTAGGTGGAATTCTTCCCCGTTCTTGCTGATGTACGACTTCAGTTGCTCAACAGTCCGGGGTCTCCGTTGTCGTATTGTGCGCTTCATAATGCGCCACACATGTTCAATGGGAGACAGGTCTGGACTGCAGGCAGGCCAGTCCAGTACCCGCACTCCTTTACTACGAAGCCCCGCTGGTGTAACACCTGCAGAATGTGGCTTGGCATTGTCTTGCTGAAATAAGCCGGGACGTCCCTGAAAAAGACGTCACTTGGATGGCAGCATATGTTGCTCCAAAACCTGTATGGACCTTTCAGCATTAATGGTGCCTTCCCAGATGTGCAAGTTACCCATGATGCCATGGGCACTAACACCCCCCCCCCATACCACCACAGATGCTGGCTTTTGGACTTTGTGCTGATAACAATCTGGACGGTCCTTTTCCTCTTTAGCCCGGAGGACACCACGTCCATGATTTCCAGAAACAATGTGAAATGTGGACTCATCAGACCACAGCACACTTGTCCACTTTGGGTCAGTCCATCTCAGATGAGCTCGGGCCAGAGAAGCCGGTGGTGTTTCTGGGTGGTGTTGATATCTGGCTTTGGCTTTGCATGGTAGAGTTTTAACTTGCACTTGTAGATGTAGCGACCAACTGTGTTAACTGACGATGGTTTTCCCAAGTGCTCCTGAGCCCACCTGGTCATATCCTTTACACAATGATGTCGGTTTTTAATGCAGTGCCGCCTGAGGGGTCGAAGGTCACGGGCATTCAGTGTTGGGTTTGGGCCTTGCCGCTTCCGTGCAGAGATTTCTCCGGATTCTCTGAATCGTGTGATGATATTATGGACTGGAGATGATGAAACCCCTAAATGCCTTGCAGTTGTACGTTGAGAAACGTTGTTCTTAAACTGTTGGACTATTTGCTCACACAGTTGTTCACAAAGTGGTGAGCCTCGCCCCATCCTTGCTTGTGAACGACTGAGCCTTTCTTCGGGGATGCTCCTTTTATACCCAATCATGACACTCCCCTGTTTCCAGTTAACCTGTTCACCTGTGGAATGTTCCAGACAGGTGGTTTTGAGCATTCCTCAACTTTCCCAGTCTTTTGTTGCCCCTGTCCCAGCTTCTTTGGAACGTGTTGCAGGCATCAAATTCAAAATGATGAATATTTGCAAAAAACAATAAAGTTGATCAGTTTGAACATTAAATATCTTGTCTTTGTAGTGTATTCAGTTGAATATAGGTCGAAAAGGATTTGCAAATCATTGTGTTCTGTTTTTATTTACGTTTTACACAACGTCCCAACTTCACTGGAATGGTGGTTTGTAGTATTTGGGATTCCACCTGGGGAAGATGGCCAGAACTGTCTTGCCATAGCCAATGAGAATAGGGGAAACAATGAAAAGCCATTTGAAAATGTTTGATAATTTGATCAGCCTCTGTTTTTCTATCCAGGTAAAGTGTTTAACGATTTGTGTGTGACACCTTATTTATCTATTAGGGAGTGGCACGGTGGCGCAGTGGTTAGCGCGGTCGCCTCACAGCAAGAAGGTCCTGGGTCCGAGCCCCGGGGTAGTCCAACCTTGGTGGGTCGTCCCAGGTCGTCCTCTGTGTGGAGTTTGCATGTTCTCCCCGTGTCTGCGTGGGTTTCCTCCGGGGGCTCCGGTTTCCTCCCACAGTCCAAAGGCATGTAGGTCAGGTGAATTGGCTATAGTAAATTGTCCATAGGTGTGTGTGTGTGTGTGTGTGTGTGTGTGTGTGTGTGTGTGTGTGGACGGACGAAACCACCCACCCTGTGATGGCCTGGCGGTCTGTCCAGGGTGTCTCCCCGCCTGCCGCCCAGTGACTGCTGGAATAGGCTCCAGCATCCCTGAGAGCAGGATAAGCGGTTAAGATGATGGATGGAGAGATCATTTACCTGTAGTACGCAACATGACCACTAGAGAGCAGTGTTGTATCTTGTCCTGACCAGGTCTTTCATGAGGGACGTTCTATTTTGACTTAAATAACCATATGAAGAGTCCTCTCAGAGATCCACTCCGCTCTGCATGCATGCACATGCATGCACATGCATGCACATGCATGTGTGTACGCACACCATCACGAGACCCGTGTTTCATAATGTGTGCGCGCGCGAGTTTTGATGAACGTATCTGTCGTTCTGAGCTTCCGCCACAGCGACCCCTGTCTGCAGGGGCGCGTCCCAGTCCCGCCCAGTTAGGCGACGTTACTTGGCAGTCTGCATGCTGGAAGCGTGCATGTGCACGTATTGCTCGCACGCACGCGCACGCGCACACACACACGCACGCACAGATATGAAACACAATCACACAATGACGAAGAGCACTAATGTTAGATTCCATCTGCTTTATTGGAAAATGTTGCCACAAAACAGGGCGAAAAAGATGTCCAGACACACAAGAAATATTACTTTTACAAAAGTGAGATTTTATAAGACATTTTTAATTGTCCATGATTAAATTGCATGGTTATAATATTAATTTAGGAGTTACATTAGCGACATGATGACAAAGAGAGTCATGTTTTGCCACACACTAGCCTGTTTACTTACCTTGAACACAAACTCAATCAAGACAGGTCAGTGAGGATGTCATTGTTCACTACAGCCCTTCTGTGGAGCTTTAAGGAATGTTATGCTATAGCAGGTCTCCGGTAACTTTGGCCAGGTGTAACACTTTAGTTCTAATGCAAGTAGACCACATATGGTATCTATCGTTTGCTGCAGATAACGAAGGAGCTACCTCAAAATGTTCTGGGTTTCTGACCTGAACAGCGGGTAGCCAGGTAGGTGGTAAGATACTTAGTAAGGGTATTTTGGTGAACTTGTTTGCAGACAATCAGGATTTAGACTGAGAAGCTCATGAAGCACTCACTGCAAAGAGCATTCAACCCTGCTAGCCTATTTAAAGCTATAGTGAAACTCCCTGCTACTTTATAGTGATAGGCATCTTAACTTAAATCTTCGCTGGATCGACAATCCACTTCATACCTCATCTCCTCTCGTCTTGTCTCGTCTCATCTCAATTCATCTCATCTCATCTCAATTAATCCCATCTCATCTCATCTCATCTCAGTTCATCTCATTTCATCTTGCCTTGCCTCATTTCGTCCCATCTCAATTCATCTCATCCCATTTCAATTCATCTCATCTCAGTTCACCTCATCTCAATTCGTCTCGTCTCAGTTCACCTCTTCTCATGTCATCTCGTCTTGTCTCATCTCAATTCATCTCATCTTACCTCAATTCATCTCGTCTCATCTCCTCTCAATTAATCTCCTGTCATCTCGTCTCATCTCATCTCAATTAATCTCATCTCAGTTCACCTCATCTCATCTCAATTCATCTCATCTCATGTCATCTCGTCTCATCTCAATTCATCTCATCTCAGTTCACCTCATCTCATGTCATCTCGTCTCGTCTCATCTCATCTCATCTCATCTCATCTCATCTCATCTCATCTCATCTCATCTCATCTCATCTCACCAAACAGAACGGGAACATAAAGAGATGAAACCGGGCCTGTGAAATCTCTCGGTCTCTACCCATGCTAAGTGCAGGTGGGGATAGAAAAAAACGACTACAAAATAAGTATTGGGTTGGAGGCCGATTAACAGTTAAGAAATACCTAACGCTGAGTCAGAATACAAATAACAATGACTACATCTTTGTGCATTTTACAGTTTCCATAGAATCCACACGTCTTTTAGATAAGGAGGTAAAAGTAGACAAAGTAATGATGACTAAACTGCTGGGAAAGTTGGTGGTAAATGGATACAAAACAAAACAAGTGCAGAGGAGAAAATGAATGTAGATACAGATGGTGACTTGAGCTTGCATGTCTGTCGTGGTGTTTGTCTCCTCATCCATTCTGGTCCCAGACTGCGTGTAGGTAAGCATGATGAAAAAACACCTTAAAGGAACAAAACACACACACACACACACACACACACACACACACACACACACACACACACACACACACACACACACACACACACACACACACACACACACACACACAGTTAGCCTCAGCACAAATTAAATGAAATTGAGTGCAGCAAAGACCATCAACACCGAGAAGAAGAACAAAAAAGAGAAGAGGAATGAAAGACGGGTCAGTCAAACTGTTATCCCGTCGATGTGAGCGCTGCCTCACGACAGCAGATTCTGATCTAATGACACAAAAAGCTGCAGAAGTAGTCACACCAGTCAATGGTGCAGGTCTTCCATGTCTTGGTTGTGCATTTGACAGCTCTTTAAGTAATCCATACTGGATTGTGCATGTGGATTTGTGTGTGCTGTATGCTACACACACTGCCTATGCAAAAAAAACAAAACAAAACCGGACGCTACGACATTTAGCTTTTTCTTAACCCTGTTTCTCCAAGGAGCTTCCTCTCTCTTGTCTCCTGTTAACTCTTTGCCTTAGTGAATATTTTCTATCCAGTCCAGATAAAGCAGGAAGTAAGTCCTAACCCAGTGCAGATAAAGCAGGAAGTAAATTCTGACCCAGTGCAGATAAAGCAGGAAGTAAATCCTAACCCGGTGCACATAAAGCAGGAAGGAAGCCCTAACCCAGTGCAGATAAAGCAGGAAGGAAGCCCTAACCCAGTGCAGATAAAGCAGGAAGTAAGTCCTATCCCAGTGCAGATAAAGTAGGCAGTAAATCCTGACCCAGTGCAGATAAAGCAGGAAGTAAATCCTGACCCAGTGCAGATAAAGCAGGCAGTAAATCCTAACCCAGTGCAGATAAAGCAGGCAGTAAATCCTGACCCAGTGCAGATAAAGCAGGCAGTAAATTCTGACCCAGTGCAGATAAAGCAGGAAGTAAGTCCTATCCCAGTGCAGATAAAGCAGGCAGTAAATCCTGACCCAGTGCAGATAAAGCAGGAAGTAAATCCTGACCCAGTGCAGATAAAGCAGGAAGTAAGTCCTAACCCAGTGCAGATAAAGCAGGCAGTAAATCCTGACCCAGTGCAGATAAAGCAGGAAGTAAGTCCTAACCCAGTGCAGATAAAGCAGGAAGTAAGTCCTAACCCAGTGCAGATAAAGCAGGCAGTAAATCCTGACCCAGTGCAGATAAAGCAGGCAGTAAATCCTGACCCAGTGCAGATAAAGCAGGAAGTAAGTCCTAACCCAGTGCAGATAAAGCAGGCAGTAAATCCTGACCCAGTGCAGATAAAGCAGGCAGTAAATCCTGACCCAGTGCAGATAAAGCAGGAAGTAAATTCTGACCCAGTGCAGATAAAGCAGGAAGTAAGTCCTAACCCAGTGCAGATAAAGCAGGCAGTAAATCCTGACCCAGTGCAGATAAAGCAGGAAGTAAGTCCTAACCCAGTGCAGATAAAGCAGGCAGTAAATTCTGACCCAGTGCAGATAAAGCAGGAAGTAAGTCTTAACCCAGTGCAGATAAAGCAGGAAGTAAGTCCTAACCCAGTGCAGATAAAGCAGGAAGTAAATCTTAACCCAGTGCAGATAAAGCAGGAAGGAAGCCCTAACCCAGTGCAGATAAAGCAGGAAGTAAGTCCTAACCCAGTGCAGATAAAGCAAGAAGTAAGTCCTAACCCAGTGCAGATAAAGCAGGCAGTAAATCCTGACCCAGTGCAGATAAAGCAGGAAGTAAATCCTGACCCAGTGCAGATAAAGCAGGAAGTAAGTCCTGACCCAGTGCAGATAAAGCAGGAAGTAAGTCTCGGGCAAATAAACAAGGCGGGGGTGTTGCCTTAATATATAAATCTATTTTCAATCTGATGTCTAGACTTGAATCTAAATGCCAGACTTTTGAGTCTCTTATTCTTGGTCCATCTCCCTCAGCCATGAATAGACTCGGCTCAGTCCAAATTGTGATACTCTACCGGCCTCCTGGCTGTTACTCGTTATTTCTTGAAGAATTTGGAGAATTTGTCTCAGGCCTTGTCACTTACTCTGATGAGATTCTAATTCTAGGTGTTTTCAATATTCATCTGGATAAGGCTGCTGATCCTCTAAGTAAAGCCTTTCTGGCACTAGTTGATACTTTTGGTTTCACTCAGTTTGTTCAAGAGTTGACTCATTGCAGTGGTAACAGCCTTGATTTGGTTTTATCCAAAGGAATAGCTGTTTCTGATCTGAATGTCTTGCCAACCACATCTGCTGTGTCTGATCATTTTCTCATCAAATTTGAATCATTATTGGCCTGTCCAGTTAATGTCAGCACAGATGAAATTGCCACTCGCCATATCGGTCCCTCCACTGTAGCTGCATTTGGCCAGCAGCTGCCTGAAGTCTTGGCTCCTTTCACTGTGGTAAATGACTCTGTTGAAAATTTCACTAGTGACTTAAATGTGGCCCTCTCTAGTCTCCTGGATTCAGTTGCACCTCTCACTACCAGAGCTAGGTGACTAAAGAGGCCTACACCCTGGTTTAATGATGAGACACGTGCTCTTAAGCAGACCTGCAGGAGACTGGAATGTAAATGGCGAAAATCAAAACTGGAAGTGTTTTACCTATCGTGGTACGAGTGTTTATTGAAATACAAGCGTGCTTTATCTACTGCAAAAATATCGTATCTCTCTCACTTAATAAATATTAGTAAACATAACCCCAGATTTCTCTTTGACACTGTATCTAAACTTACTAAAAAGCAGTCGTCTATTAGCTGCTCACCATTCACAGCCCATGAATTTCTAGATTTTTTCTGCAATAAGGTTGATGAGATCTTAAACAATATTAGTTCTTCAACTCCATCTACTCCTGTAGATCCTGTCTTACTAAATTCATATCTACACAATGAGTCACTGTCAGTTCCAGTTATTACAGCTTTTGAGACTATCTCTCTTGATACTTTGACTAAGTTTGTGTCAGCTAAACCAACTGCTTGCCTACTTGATCCCTTACCAGCAAAACTTTTTAAAGACCTCTGGCCTTTTCTGGGACCTACAATGCTGGACATCGTTAATTCATCTCTTACTGCTGGCATTGTTCCCAGCAGTTTTAAGACAGCTGTGGTTAAACCTCTACTTAAAAAACCGCACCTTGATCCAGGGTCTCTTAATAACTATCGGCCAGTCTGTAATCTTCCATCCTTCTCTAAAGTACTAGAGAGAGTTGTGTATCAACAACTTTCGACCCATATAAAAGAAAACCATCTATATGAACCTTTTCAGTCGGCTTTCAGGCCCTGTCACTCCACTGAAACTGCTCTGACCAGAGTGGTAAATGATCTTCTACTGGCGATCGACTCTGATTCCACTTCTGTACTTCTACTACTGGACCTCAGTGCAGCCTTTGACACCATTGATCACTGTATACTTTTGGATAGATTAAATTGTAATTTTGGTGTCTCTGGTTTAGCTCTCTCTTGGCTTAAGTCCTACTTATCTGGAAGAACGCATTGTGTCTGCTATAATAATATTATATCAAAATTTTCTGACATTAAACATGGTTTGCCACAGGGCTCAGTACTTGGCCCTCTACTTTTCTCTCTTTACATTACACCTCTTGGCCAAATTATACGCAGTTACGGAATAAATGTCCATTGCTATGCTGATGATACTCAGCTGTATGTGCCTATAAGGGCTGATGACCATACTCAAATCCCTAACTTAGAGGCCTGCTTGGCTACTGTGAAAAACTGGATGTCACTTAACTTTCTGCTTTTAAATTCAGATAAAACCGAGATGCTAGTCATTGGCCCTGCTAGACACAGACACCAATTTGATCAAGTAACGATAACAATCCACAACTCTGTGGTTTCACAAAGCGTGGCAGCCAAAAATCTTGGTGTTATGTTTGATCCCAGCCTTTCCTTTGATAAGCACATTAAAGAAATCACCAAGACTGCCGTTCTTCACTTACGTAACATAGCTAAAATTCGGTCTTTTCTCTCCATGGCTGATGCAGAGACTCTAATACATGCATTTGTTTCATCCAGACTTGGTTACTGTAATGTTGTGTTCTCAGGTCTGCCACATTCTAGTACTAAAAGTCTTCAGATGGTTCAGAATGCTGCTGCTAGAATCCTAACTAAATCTAGGAAATTTGACCATATTACACCAATCCTTGCCTCCCTTCATTGGCTTCCTATCCATGTTAGATCAGAATACAAGGTGCTTCTGCTGACTTATACAATCCTAAATGGGCTTGCCCCATCCTACCTGTCTGATCTCCTTAAACCTTACATGCCATCTCGAGCACTTCGTTCTCAAAATACAGGGCTCCTGTGTGACCCAAAGTTAAAAAGAGGTCAGCTGGTGGCAGCAGGGCCTTTTCCTGTCGGGCTCCATTGTCGTGGAATAACCTGCCTGCTGCCATCAGACCATCAGAGTCTGTTGAGTCTTTAAATCCAAACTTAAAACTCATCTTTTTGCCTTAGTTTACAACTAGTTGCCTTTAAGTTGAGTACTTCACAACCTGTAATGGATGGCGGGTAGGTTTTCTGTCTCAATGAATTTACCAACCATTGTTCTGCCGACGAGATTATCGAGTATAGATTATGACGAATTGATGACTTAATTGGTTATGGCTAATGACTATTGCAAACTGTTCTCTTCTCTAACAAGTCTTTTCTCTCTCTCTGAACGATGTCTTCTCCTTTCTCTTTCTCTGTGTGTGAATGGTGTCATGTGAGTCTCTCTTGTGTGCATGTGCAGTCGGTTCTCCTCCCAGGTCTCCGTGGTGATGGTGGTCTCCATTTGGATGCTGCCTGCCCTTCCTCTCCTCACCTAAGTTTTTCTTATTACATGATGATGCTGGTCGCATGGCTTGGGTCCTGGACTGCTCCGTTGGCATGTGGACACTGCTTGGCATCCTGTGCATCATGTTCTTCATACATGTCATGTCCATTAGAATTCTGTTATCCTCTTTCAGTGTTGTGTTATGTAAACTGCGTGAACACAACATCCATTACACGCTGTCCGTCTTGGGAGAGAGAGAGATCCCTCCTCTGTTGCTCTCCCTGAGGTTTCGCCCTATTTTTTCTCCCTGTTAAAGGGTTTTGTAGGGAGTTTTTCCTCATCCGATGAGAGGGTCTAAGGACAGGATGTTGCGGTGCTGTTAAGCCCACTGAGGCAAATTTGTAATTTGTGATATTGGGCTATACAAATAAAATTGATTTGATTTGATTTAAGTCCTAACCCAGTGCGGATAAAGCAGGAAGTAAATCTTGACCCAGTGCAGGTAAAGCAGGAAGTAAATTCTTTTTTTTTTCTTTTATAAATTTATTTCTGATTTTTCCCTTTTTTCTCCCAATTTTAATTCAAACACCCACCCTCGCACTGCATGCGTTCGCCAACTGCATCTCTCCGGCCGGCAGTCTCGAAGGAGACCGCCTCGCCACTTTCGTGACAAGGCGAATCCAGGCCGAACCACTGTTTTTCCGACACACAGAGACGCATTCACATGACGAACACAAGCCGACTCCGCCCCCCTCCCGAAGACAGCGTTGCCAATTATTGCTGCTTCATCGAGTCCGGCCATAGTCGGATCTGACGAGACCGGGGCGCGAACCCCGGTCCCCAGTGGGCAACTGCATCGACACCAAGCCGATGCTTAGACCGCTACGCCACCGCGGACCCGCAGGAAGTAAATTCTGACCCAGTGCAGATAATGGGAAGTCAGTCCTAACCCAGTGCAGATAGTGGGAAGTCAGTCCTAACCCAGTGCAGATAGTGGGAAGTCAGTCCTAACCCAGTGCAGATAGTGGGAAGTCAGTCCTAACCCAGTGCAGATAGTGGGAAGTAAGTCCTGACCCAGTGCAGATAAAGCAGGACGTAAGTCCTGACCCAGTGCAGATAATGGGAAGTCAGTCCTAACCCAGTGCAGATAGTGGGAAGTCAGTCCTAACCCAGTGCAGATAGTGGGAAGTCAGTCCTAACCCAGTGCAGATAGTGGGAAGTAAGTCCTGACCCAGTGCAGATAGTGGGAAGTAAGTCCTGACCCAGTGCAGATAAAGCAGGACGTAAGTCCTGACCCAGTGCAGATAGTGGGAAGTAAGTCCTGACCCAGTGCAGATAGTGGGAAGTAAGTCCTGACCCAGTGCAGATAAAGCAGGAAGTAAGTCCTAACCCAGTGCAGATAAAGCAGGACGTAAGTCCTGACCCAGTGCAGATAGTGGGAAGTAAGTCCTGACCCAGTGCAGATAGTGGGAAGTAAGTCCTGACCCAGTGCAGATAAAGCAGGAAGTAAGTCCTAACCCAGTGCAGATAGTGGGAAGTAAGTCCTGACCCAGTGCAGATAAAGCAGGACGTAAGTCCTGACCCAGCCCAGTGCAGATAAAGCAGGAAGTAAATCCTGACCCAGTGCAGATAAAGCAGGAAGTAAATCCTGACCCAGTGCAGATAAAGCAGGACGTAAGTCCTGACCCAGCCCAGTGCAGATAAAGCAGGACGTAAGTTCTGACCCAGTGCAGATAAAGCAGGACGTAAGTCCTGACCCAGTGCAGATAAAGCAGGACGTAAGTTCTGACCCAGTGCAGATAAAGCAGGAAGTAAGTCCTGACCCAGTGCAGATAAAGCAGGAAGTAAGTCCTAACCCAGTGCAGATAAAGCAGGAAGTAAGTCCTAACCCAGTGCAGATAAAGCAGGAAGTAAGTCCTAACCCAGCCCAGTGCAGATAAAGCAGGAAGTAAGTCCTAACCCAGTGCAGATAAAGCAGGAAGTAAATCCTGACCCAGTGCAGATAAAGCAGGAAGTAAGTTCTGACCCAGTGCAGATAAAGCAGGAAGTAAGTTCTGACCCAGTGCAGATAAAGCAGGAAGTAAGTTCTGACCCAGTGCAGACAGTGGGAAGTAAGTCCTAAGGTGTGCCTAAGGACGTGTGGGTGAGAAAGCAATGATGGAGTATAATTATATGACTTCACCCTTTAGACAGTAATAAAAACTAGACTCCCAAAGTACTTACGTGTGTTCTGTCTAATGCCCACCACCCTCAACCACCACCACCACCACCACCGCCGCAACATCTCTCACCCCCCCCCCCCGATATGACAGGTTTACCCTGGTGGCTGGTGTCACCTGGTGCTGAGACCACCTGCCATGCTGTGTGGGCCCAGAGTGTCGGGTAGCCGGGCTGTGTACGTGTGTGCGTGCGTGTGTGTGTGTGTGTGTGTGTGTGTGTGTGTGTGTGTGTGTGTGTGTGTGTGTGTGTGTGTTTAAGTGTATGTTGGGTCACGGCGTGGGGATTAGGGTGTGTGTGAGTGATTGAGGGTGACAGCGGCCCAAGCATTAGGGGCCCTGTAGCAGATTTCGTGGGCCTGTTTTAGACACACTAAGCTGGATTTGCCAGCAGCAGTGTGTCAGCATCGATGCGGCCTGCCTGGTACTCCTACATCATACACAAATGCACAGGGACGCATGCGCACAAACACACACATATGCATCCACCCTTGTCACCTTTGAACCTACATGTCTGCCCTGTTGCACAACCTTTCTCTCTTCCTCTTTTCTTTTTCCTTCTTTCCTTCCCTCATAGCCATGTTTCCCTGCCTCATCTATGTCCTGTACCTTCACATCTCGGCCTGCCAACTGTGGTCCTGTGTATGGCCAAGGGAAGCCATACAGGATGATCTAACCACGGCCTTATGGTAAGGTTTCAGTGACCAACAGTATTTCACTAAAGCATGGCACCACTGCTTGTACCCTCCAGCATTCATATTTGAAGTTTATCTGACAAGAACGTACGATGGACTCGACGGTGCAGGCAGACTCATGTAGTGTGCAATGAGCTCTGTGATGACCCTAGTGCAAACTTGGCCAGACTGATTTGAAGATCCATGATTTCTGTCCAGAAATGCTACAATGTCGCTGCAAAGCGAAACTTACTAAACGATTGTTGTTTCACATTTTAGAAATGACAGATTTTACAAAAATGATACCTTTTAAAAATCCTACTGTGTCGAGAAAGGAGGCATTTGGTTCAATAACATTGCATCCTAAATTGAGTTTCAAACCTGCGATCAATGCCACTTGTGGGGATGAGACAACTGATATCATAATAATAACATTTATACATTTGCAGGGCTACTCAACACAGTCATGTCAATGTACCCCTATAAAATAACATCTGACTAGCATCCATCCAACATCCATCATCCAAACCGCTTGTCCTGCTCAGGGTCGCCTATGCCAGCAGTCTCAGACTGTCAGTTGACTGTCAATGATATGAAATTATTCCACTTAACTGTATATTAAATATTTACATATGATTACTGTTAACCTCGGAAGTTCATGGACTCCTTTGTTATTGCATCGTCTTCAAAACCAATTTCTGCCCTAGACAGGGCTTTTTTTTTGAGTGATCCATGTGTTGCTTTACTAGAACTGGACCATGTTCTACCTGTAGTAGAAATGGACCTTGTTCTACCTTTACTAGAAATGGACCTTGTTCTACCTGTAGTAGAAATGGACCTTGTTCTACCTTTACTAGAAATGGACCATGTTCTACCTGTAGAAGAAATGGACCATGTTCTACCTTTACTAGAAATGGACCATGTTCTACCTGTAGAAGAAATGGACCATGTTCTACCTTTACTAGAACTGGAGCTTGTTCTACCTGTAGTAGAAATGGACCATGTTCTACCTTTACTAGAAATGGACCTTGTTCTATCTTTACTAGAAATGGACCATGTTCTACCTTTACTAGAAATGGACCATGTTCTACCTGTAGTAGAAATGGACCTTGTTCTACCTGTAGTAGAAATGGACCTTGTTCTACCTTTACTAGAAATGGACCTTGTTCTATCTTTACTAGAAATGGACCATGTTCTACCTTTACTAGAAATGGACCATGTTCTACCTGTAGAAGAAATGGACCATGTTCTACCTTTACTAGAAATGGACCATGTTCTACCCTAACTAGAAATGGACCATGTTCTACCTTTACTAGAAATGGACCATGTTCTACCTGTAGAAGAAATGGACCATGTTCTACCTTTACTAGAAATGGACCTTGTTCTACCTGTAGTAGAAATGGACCATGTTCTACCTTAAGTAGAAATGGACCTTGTTCTACCTTTACTAGAAATGGACCTTGTTCTACCTTTACTAGAAATGGACCATGTTCTACCTTAAGTAGAAATGGACCATGTTCTACCTTTACTAGAAATGGACCATGTTCTACCCTAACTAGAAATGGACCATGTTCTACCTTTACTAGAAATGGACCATGTTCTACCTTTACTAGAAATGGACCATGTTCTACCTGTAGAAGAAATGGACCATGTTCTACCTTTACTAGAAATGGACCTTGTTCTACCTTAAGTAGAAATGGACCATGTTCTACCTGTAGTAGAAATGGACCTTGTTCTACCTTTACTAGAAATGGACCTTGTTCTACCTTTACTAGAAATGGACCATGTTCTACCTTTACTAGAAATGGACCGTGTTCTACCTTAAGTAGAAATGGAACATGTTCTAGCTGTAGTAGAACTGGACCATGTTCTACCTTTACTAGAAATGGACCATGTTCTACCTTAACTAGAAATGGACCATGTTCTACCTTAAGTAGAAATGGAACATGTTCTAGCTGTAGTAGAACTGGACCATGTTCTACCTTTACTAGAAATGGACCATGTTCTACCCTAACTAGAAATGGACCATGTTCTACCTTTACTAGAAATGGACCATGTTCTACCTTTACTAGAAATGGACCATGTTCTACCTGTAGAAGAAATGGACCATGTTCTACCTTTACTAGAAATGGACCTTGTTCTACCTTAAGTAGAAATGGACCATGTTCTACCTGTAGTAGAAATGGACCTTGTTCTACCTTTACTAGAAATGGACCTTGTTCTACCTTTACTAGAAATGGACCATGTTCTACCTTTACTAGAAATGGACCGTGTTCTACCTTAAGTAGAAATGGAACATGTTCTAGCTGTAGTAGAACTGGACCATGTTCTACCTTTACTAGAAATGGACCATGTTCTACCTTAACTAGAAATGGACCATGTTCTACCTTAAGTAGAAATGGAACATGTTCTAGCTGTAGTAGAACTGGACCATGTTCTACCTTTACTAGAAATTGACCATGTTCTACCTTAACTAGAAATGGACCATGTTCTACCTTAAGTAGAAATGGAACATGTTCTAGCTGTAGTAGAAATGGACCTTGTTCTACCCTAACTAGAAATGGACCATGTTCTACCTTTACTAGAACTGGACCATGTTCTACCTGTAGTAGAAATGGACCATGTTCTACCTGTAGTAGAAATGGACCTTGTTCTACCTGTAGTAGAAATGGACCATGTTCTACCTTTACTAGAAATGGACCATGTTCTACCTGTAGTAGAAATGGACCTTGTTCTACCTGTAGTAGAAATGGACCTTGTTCTACCTTTACTAGAAATGGACCTTGTTCTATCTTTACTAGAAATGGACCATGTTCTACCTTTACTAGAAATGGACCATGTTCTACCTGTAGAAGAAATGGACCATGTTCTACCTTTACTAGAAATGGACCTTGTTCTACCTGTAGTAGAAATGGACCTTGTTCTACCTGTAGTAGAAATGGACCATGTTCTACCTTTACTAGAACTGGACCATGTTCTACCTGTAGTAGAAATGGACCTTGTTCTACCCGTAGTAGAAATGGACCTTGTTCTACCTGTAGTAGAAATGGACCATGTTCTACCTTTACTAGAACTGGACCATGTTCTACCTGTAGTAGAAATGGACCTTGTTCTACCCTAACTAGAAATGGACCATGTTCTACCTTTACTAGAAATGGACCATGTTCTACCTTTACTAGAACTGGACCATGTTCTACCTGTAGTAGAAATGGACCTTGTTCTACCTTTACTAGAAATGGACCTTGTTCTACCTGTAGTAGAAATGGACCATGTTCTACCTTTACTAGAACTGGACCATGTTCTACCTGTAGTAGAAATGGACCATGTTCTACCTGTAGTAGAAATGGACCTTGTTCTACCTGTAGTAGAAATGGACCATGTTCTACCTGTAGTAGAAATGGACCATGTTCTACCTTTACTAGAAATGGACCATGTTCTACCTGTAGTAGAAATGGACCTTGTTCTACCTGTAGTAGAAATGGACCATGTTCTACCTTTACTAGAACTGGACCATGTTCTACCTGTAGTAGAAATGGACCTTGTTCTACCTGTAGTAGAAATGGACCATGTTCTACCTGTAGTAGAACTGGACCATGTTCTACCTTTACTAGAAATGGACCATGTTCTACCTTTACTAGAAATGGACCATGTTCTACCCTAACTAGAAATGGACCATGTTCTACCTTTACTAGAAATAGACCTTGTTCTACCTGTAGTAGAAATGGACCATGTTCTACCTTTACTAGAAATGGACCATGTTCTACCTTTACTAGAAATGGACCATGTTCTACCTTTACTAGAAATGGACCATGTTCTAGAAGAAATGGACCATGTTCTACCTTTACTAGAAATGGACCTTGTTCTACCTGTAGTAGAAATGGACCATGTTCTACCTTAAGTAGAAATGGACCTTGTTCTACCTTTACTAGAAATGGACCTTGTTCTACCTTTACTAGAAATGGACCATGTTCTACCTTAAGTAGAAATGGACCATGTTCTACCTTTACTAGAAATGGACCATGTTCTACCCTAACTAGAAATGGACCATGTTCTACCTTTACTAGAAATGGACCATGTTCTACCTTTACTAGAAATGGACCATGTTCTACCTGTAGAAGAAATGGACCATGTTCTACCTTTACTAGAAATGGACCTTGTTCTACCTTAAGTAGAAATGGACCATGTTCTACCTGTAGTAGAAATGGACCTTGTTCTACCTTTACTAGAAATGGACCTTGTTCTACCTTTACTAGAAATGGACCATGTTCTACCTTTACTAGAAATGGACCGTGTTCTACCTTAAGTAGAAATGGAACATGTTCTAGCTGTAGTAGAACTGGACCATGTTCTACCTTTACTAGAAATGGACCATGTTCTACCTTAACTAGAAATGGACCATGTTCTACCTTAAGTAGAAATGGAACATGTTCTAGCTGTAGTAGAACTGGACCATGTTCTACCTTTACTAGAAATTGACCATGTTCTACCTTAACTAGAAATGGACCATGTTCTACCTTTACTAGAAATGGACCATGTTCTACCTTAAGTAGAAATGGAACATGTTCTAGCTGTAGTAGAAATGGACCTTGTTCTACCCTAACTAGAAATGGACCATGTTCTACCTTTACTAGAACTGGACCATGTTCTACCTGTAGTAGAAATGGACCATGTTCTACCTGTAGTAGAAATGGACCTTGTTCTACCTGTAGTAGAAATGGACCATGTTCTAGCTGTAGTAGAACTGGACCATGTTCTACCCTAACTAGAAATGGACCATGTTCTACCTTTACTAGAAATGGACCATATTCTACCTTAAGTAGAAATGGAACATGTTCTAGCTGTAGTAGAACTGGACCATGTTCTACCTTTACTAGAAATGGACCATGTTCTACCTTAACTAGAAATGGACCATGTTCTACCTTAAGTAGAAATGGAACATGTTCTAGCTGTAGTAGAACTGGACCATGTTCTACCTTTACTAGAAATGGACCATGTTCTACCTTTACTAGAAATGGACCATGTTCTACCTTTACTAGAAATGGACCATGTTCTACCTTAAGTAGAAATGGAACATGTTCTAGCTGTAGTAGAACTGGACCATGTTCTACCCTAACTAGAAATGGACCATGTTCTACCTTAAGTAGAAATGGAACATGTTCTAGCTGTAGTAGAACTGGACCATGTTCTACCTTTACTAGAAATGGACCATGTTCTACCTTTACTAGAAATGGACCATGTTCTACCTTAAGTAGAAATGGAACATGTTCTAGCTGTAGTAGAACTGGACCATGTTCTACCCTAACTAGAAATGGACCATGTTCTACCTTTACTAGAAATGGACCATGTTCTACCTTAAGTAGAAATGGAACATGTTCTAGCTGTAGTAGAACTGGACCATGTTCTACCTTTACTAGAAATGGACCATGTTCTACCTTAACTAGAAATGGACCATGTTCTACCTTAACTAGAAATGGACCATGTTCTACCCTAACTAGAAATGGACCATGTTCTACCTGTAGAAGAGCTGGACCATGTTCTACCCTAACTAGAAATGGACCATGTTCTAGCTGTAGTAGAACTGGACCATGTTCTACCTTTACTAGAAATGGACCTTGTTCTACCTTTACTAGAAATGGACCATGTTCTAGCTGTAGTAGAACTGGACCATGTTAAACCTTGACTAGAACTGGAGCTTGTTCTACCTTTACTAGAAATGGACCATGTTCTACCTTAAGTAGAAATGGAACATGTTCTAGCTGTAGTAGAACTGGACCATGTTCTACCTTTACTAGAAATGGACCATGTTCTACCTTTACTAGAAATGGACCATGTTCTACCTTAAGTAGAAATGGAACATGTTCTAGCTGTAGTAGAACTG
>JAJHIY020000323.1:62500-65000 GCA_022114975.2 Lampris megalopsis
GTCTCTGCTCCGCCCCCTCTGCTGATCCGGGGAGGGCTGCAGACTACCACATGCCTCCTCCCATACATGTGGAGACACCAGCCGCTTCTTTTCACCTGGCAGTGAGGAGTTTCACCAGGGGGACGTAGGACATGGGAGGATCACGCTATTCTCCCAGTTCCCCCTCCCCCCTGAACAGGCGCCCCGACCGACCAGAGGAGGCGCTGGTGCAGCAACCAGGACACACACCCACATCCGGTTTCCCACGCGCAGACACGGCAAATTGTGTCAGTAGGGACGCCTTGCGTAACACGGGGATTCGAACTGGTGATCCCCGTGTTGGTAAGCAACGGAACAGAACGCCACGCCACCCCTAAGTGCATTTCTTAACTGACTGATGTGTGTGGGGGGCTTTGAAGTAGACGCTGTTTCACTGACTTCCTGTTTTAAAAACAGTCCCTCCTGGTTGACAACATCCTCCACACACACACACACACACACACACACACGCACACACGCACACACGCACACACACACAATGAAAAATTCTTCATTTAAACTTAGATCCCACTGTAACACTATTACTCTGCACCCACTGTAACACTATTACTCTGCCCCCACTGTAACACATTACTCTGCACCCACTGAGGCACTACTAACACTATTACTCTGCATCCACTGTAACACTATTACTCTGCACCCACTGTAGCACATTACTCTGCACCCACTGTAGCACTACTAACACTATTACTCTGCATCCACTGTAACACATTACTCTGCACCCACTGTAACACATTACTCTGCACCCACTGTAACACATTACTCTGCACCCACTGTAACACATTACTCTGCACCCACTGTAACACATTACTCTGCACCCACTGTAGCACTACTAACACTATTACTCTGCATCCACTGTAGCACATTACTCTGCACCCACTGTAGCACTACTAACACTATTACTCTGCATCCACTGTAGCACATTACTCTGCACCCACTGTAGCACTACTAACACTATTACTCTGCATCCACTGTAGCACATTACTCTGCACCCACTGTGGCACTACTAACACTATTACACTGCAACCACTGTAACACATTACTCTGCACCCACTGTAACACATTACTCTGCACCCACTGTAACACATTACTCTGCACCCACTGTGGCACTACTAATACTATTACTCTGCATCCACTGTAACACTATTACTCTGCACCCACCGTAGCACATTACTCTGCATCCACTGTAACACATTACTCTGCACAAACTGTAACACATTACTCTGCACAAACTGTAACACATTACTCTGCACCCACTGTAACACATTACTCTGCACAAACTGTAACACATTACTCTGCACCCACTGTAACACATTACTCTGCACAAACTGTGACACATTACTCTGCATCCACTGTGACACTATTAACACTATTGCTCAGCATCCACTGTAACACATTACTCTGCACACACTGTAACACTTTACTCTACATCCACTGTAACACATTACTCTGCATCCATTGTAACACATTACTCTGCAACCACTGTAACGCTATTACTCTGCAGCCACTTTAACACATTGCTCTGCATCCACTGTAACACATTACTCTGTGTCCACTGTAGCACATTACTCTACATCCACTGTAACACATTGCTCTGTGTCCACTGTAGCACATTACTCTACATCCACTGTAACACATTGCTCTGTATCCACTGTAGCACATTACTCTACATCCACTGTAACACATTACTCTGTGTCCACTGTAGCACATTACTCTACATCCACTGTAACACATTGCTCTGTATCCACTGTAGCACATTACTCTACATCCACTGTAACACATTACTCTGCAACCACTGTAACACATTACTCTGTGTCCACTGTAGCACATTACTCTACATCCACTGTAACACATTGCTCTGTGTCCACTGTAGCACATTACTCTACATCCACTGTAACACATTGCTCTGTATCCACTGTAGCACATTACTCTACATCCACTGTAACACATTACTCTGTGTCCACTGTAGCACATTACTCTACATCCACTGTAACACATTGCTCTGCATCCACTGTAACCCATTGCTCTGCATCCACTGTAACACTTTACTCTGCATCAACTTTAACACTTTACTCTGCACACACTGTAACACTTTACTCTACATCCACTGTAACACATTACTCTGCATCCACTGTAACACATTACTCTGCATCCACTGTAACACATTGCTCTGCATCCACTGTAACACATTACTCTGCATCCACTGTAGCACACTGCTCTGCATCCACTGTAACACATTACTCTGCATCCACTGTAACACATTACTCTGCATCCATTGTAACACCATTACTCTGCATCCACTGTAACACGTTACACTGCATCCACTGTAACACATTACTCTGCAGCCACTTTTACACATTACTCTGCATCCATTGTAACACCATTGCTCTGCATCCACTGTAGCACTTTACTCTGCATCCACTGTAACACTTTACTCTACATCCACTGTAACACATTACTC
>JAJHIY020000322.1:17500-20000 GCA_022114975.2 Lampris megalopsis
AACAGTTTAGAAGGCTGCCGTGCACGCTTTTCTATGTTTACTACTACGACTTTCGGCTCCTCCCGTTAGGGATCGCCACAGCGGATCATCCGTTTCCATGTCTTCCTGTCTTCTGCGTGTTCCTCTGTCACACCATCCACCTGCATGTCTTCCCTCACCACATCCGTAAACCTCCTCTTTGGCCTTCCTCTTTTCCTCTTTCCTGGCAGCTCCATATTCAGCATCCAAACCGTCCAATTTGAGCGGTCCCTCTAATATAATCGTTCCTAATCTTGCCCTTCTTCGTTACTCCCAGTGAAAATGTTAGCATCCTTAACTCTGCCACCTCCAGCTCCGCCTCCTGCTGTCTTTTCGTCAGTGCCACTGTCTCTAAATCATATAACGTAGCTGGTCTCACGACCATCTTGTTAACCTTCCCTTTAAACTCTTGCTGGTACCCTTCTGTCCTGACACTCTTCTCCACCCACTCCACCCTGCCTGCCTGTCTGCCTGCCTGCCTGCCTGCACTCTCTTCTTCACCTCTCTCCTGCACTCCCCGTTACTTTGGACAGTTGACCGCAAGTATTTAAACTGAAATGCCTTTGTCACCTCCTCACGCGTAGGTATTCCGTCTTGCTCCTACTGACTTTCATTCCTCTTCTCTCCAGTGCATACCTCCACCTCTCCAGGCTCTCCTCAAACTGCACCCTACTGTCGCTACAGATGACGATGTCATCCGCGAACATCATCGTCCATGGAGACTCCTGCCTGATCTTGTCCGTCAACCTGTCCATCACCGTTGCAACCAAGAAAGGGCTCAGAGCCGATCCTTGATGTAATCCCACCTCCACCTTGAACCCATCTGTCATTCCAACCACGCACCTCAGCATTGTCACACTTCCCTCATACATAGCCTGCACCACTCCTACATACTTCTCTGCAACTCCTGACTTCCTCCTACAATATCACACCTCCTCTCTCGGCACCCTGTCGTATGCTTTCTCTAAATCTACAAAGACACAATGCAACTCTTTCTGGCCTTCTCTATACTTCTCAATCAAACAACCTTTTCTCTCTCTCGCTGTCTCTCTCATTTTCTTCATTTATCAGCCCGTCAAAGTAGTCCTTCCACTTCGTAGCACACTCTCCTCGCTTGGCAGCACATTTCCATCTGTATCTTTGATCGCCCTAACTTGTCGCACATCCTCGGCAGCTCGGTCTCTCTGTCTAGCCAATCTGTACAAGTCTTTTTCTCCTTCCTTAGTGTCTAACCTGTCATACAGCTCACCGTACGCCTTTTCCTTTACCTTTGCCACCTCTCTCTTTGCTTTACGCTGCATCTCCTTGTACTCCTGTGTACTTTCTTCATCTCTCTGACTATCCCACTTCTTCTTTGCCAACCTTTTCCTCTGTATACTTGGCTCTACTTCCTCCTTCCACCACCACCACCACCGCCAAGTCTCCTTGTCTTCCTTCCTCTGTCCCGATGACACACCAAGTACCTTCCTAGCTGTCTTCCTCACTATTTCTGCAGCGCTTGCCCAGCCATCTGGCAACTCTTCACTACCACTCAGTGCCTGTGTTAACTCCTGCCTGAACTCCACACAACAGTCTTCCTTCTTCAACTTCCACCATTTGATCTGCGGCTGTGTCTTCACTCGCTTCCTCATGTTGGTCTCCAAAGTCATCTTACAGACCACCATCCGATGCTGCCTAGCTACGTTCTCCCCTGTCACCACCTTGCAGTATCCAATCCCTTTTACATCGCGCCTTCTACACAAGATATAGTGCACCTGTGTGCACTTTCCTCCACTCTTATACGTCGTCACCCTGTGCTCCTCCCTCTTCTCGAAATATGTATTCACCTCAGCCATTTCCATCCTTTTCGCAAAATCGAACACCATCTGTCCTTCCACATTTCTCTCCTCGATTCCATACCTTACCATCAACTCCTCATCACCTCTGTTCCCTTCAGCAACATGTCCATCGAAGTCCGCTCCAATCACCACTCCCTCCTCCTTGGGTACCCTTTCCACCACGTCGTCCAACTCAACTCCAGAATTCTTCTTTTTCGTCCATCTTACACCCGACTTGCGGGGCATATGCGCTGATAACCGTCAGCAATACACCTTCGATTTCCAGCTTCACAATCCTCACTCTGTCTGACACTGTGTTCACCTCCAGCACGCTCTTGACATACTCTTCCTTCAGAATGACCCCTACCCCATTTCTCCTCCCATTCGCACCATGGTAGAAGAGTTTGAACCCACCTGCGATACTCCTGGCCTTACTCCCCTTCCACCTTGTCTCTTGTCACCTTTCTTCTTTCCATCACGTCAGCCAGCTCTCTCCCTTTACTAGCCATAGTGCCAACATTCAAAGTTCCGACTGACTCTCACCTCCACACGCCTACCCTTCCTCCTCTCTAGCTGCCTCTGGACATGCCTTCCCCCTCTCCTTTTCCTTCGCCCAACAGTAGCCTAGTTTCCACCGGCACTCTGCTGGTTAACAGTACCGATGG
>JAJHIY020000322.1:30000-32500 GCA_022114975.2 Lampris megalopsis
TTGCCCTTCTTCGTTACTCCCAGTGAAAATGTTAGCATCCTTAACTCTGCCACCTCCAGCTCCGCCTCCTGCTGTCTTTTCGTCAGTGCCACTGTCTCTAAATCATATAACGTAGCTGGTCTCACGACCATCTTGTTAACCTTCCCTTTAAACTCTTGCTGGTACCCTTCTGTCCTGACACTCTTCTCCACCCACTCCACCCTGCCTGCCTGTCTGCCTGCCTGCCTGCCTGCACTCTCTTCTTCACCTCTCTCCTGCACTCCCCGTTACTTTGGACAGTTGACCGCAAGTATTTAAACTGAAATGCCTTTGTCACCTCCTCACGCGTAGGTATTCCGTCTTGCTCCTACTGACTTTCATTCCTCTTCTCTCCAGTGCATACCTCCACCTCTCCAGGCTCTCCTCAAACTGCACCCTACTGTCGCTACAGATGACGATGTCATCCGCGAACATCATCGTCCATGGAGACTCCTGCCTGATCTTGTCCGTCAACCTGTCCATCACCGTTGCAACCAAGAAAGGGCTCAGAGCCGATCCTTGATGTAATCCCACCTCCACCTTGAACCCATCTGTCATTCCAACCACGCACCTCAGCATTGTCACACTTCCCTCATACATAGCCTGCACCACTCCTACATACTTCTCTGCAACTCCTGACTTCCTCCTACAATATCACACCTCCTCTCTCGGCACCCTGTCGTATGCTTTCTCTAAATCTACAAAGACACAATGCAACTCTTTCTGGCCTTCTCTATACTTCTCAATCAAACAACCTTTTCTCTCTCTCGCTGTCTCTCTCATTTTCTTCATTTATCAGCCCGTCAAAGTAGTCCTTCCACTTCGTAGCACACTCTCCTCGCTTGGCAGCACATTTCCATCTGTATCTTTGATCGCCCTAACTTGTCGCACATCCTCGGCAGCTCGGTCTCTCTGTCTAGCCAATCTGTACAAGTCTTTTTCTCCTTCCTTAGTGTCTAACCTGTCATACAGCTCACCGTACGCCTTTTCCTTTACCTTTGCCACCTCTCTCTTTGCTTTACGCTGCATCTCCTTGTACTCCTGTGTACTTTCTTCATCTCTCTGACTATCCCACTTCTTCTTTGCCAACCTTTTCCTCTGTATACTTGGCTCTACTTCCTCCTTCCACCACCACCACCACCGCCAAGTCTCCTTGTCTTCCTTCCTCTGTCCCGATGACACACCAAGTACCTTCCTAGCTGTCTTCCTCACTATTTCTGCAGCGCTTGCCCAGCCATCTGGCAACTCTTCACTACCACTCAGTGCCTGTGTTAACTCCTGCCTGAACTCCACACAACAGTCTTCCTTCTTCAACTTCCACCATTTGATCTGCGGCTGTGTCTTCACTCGCTTCCTCATGTTGGTCTCCAAAGTCATCTTACAGACCACCATCCGATGCTGCCTAGCTACGTTCTCCCCTGTCACCACCTTGCAGTATCCAATCCCTTTTACATCGCGCCTTCTACACAAGATATAGTGCACCTGTGTGCACTTTCCTCCACTCTTATACGTCGTCACCCTGTGCTCCTCCCTCTTCTCGAAATATGTATTCACCTCAGCCATTTCCATCCTTTTCGCAAAATCGAACACCATCTGTCCTTCCACATTTCTCTCCTCGATTCCATACCTTACCATCAACTCCTCATCACCTCTGTTCCCTTCAGCAACATGTCCATCGAAGTCCGCTCCAATCACCACTCCCTCCTCCTTGGGTACCCTTTCCACCACGTCGTCCAACTCAACTCCAGAATTCTTCTTTTTCGTCCATCTTACACCCGACTTGCGGGGCATATGCGCTGATAACCGTCAGCAATACACCTTCGATTTCCAGCTTCACAATCCTCACTCTGTCTGACACTGTGTTCACCTCCAGCACGCTCTTGACATACTCTTCCTTCAGAATGACCCCTACCCCATTTCTCCTCCCATTCGCACCATGGTAGAAGAGTTTGAACCCACCTGCGATACTCCTGGCCTTACTCCCCTTCCACCTTGTCTCTTGTCACCTTTCTTCTTTCCATCACGTCAGCCAGCTCTCTCCCTTTACTAGCCATAGTGCCAACATTCAAAGTTCCGACTGACTCTCACCTCCACACGCCTACCCTTCCTCCTCTCTAGCTGCCTCTGGACATGCCTTCCCCCTCTCCTTTTCCTTCGCCCAACAGTAGCCTAGTTTCCACCGGCACTCTGCTGGTTAACAGTACCGATGGCGGTCGTCGGTAACCCGGGCCTCGACCGATTCGGTATGGAAATCTTATTTATGATCCGCATATTTGATTTGGCAAAGATTTGACGCCGGATGCCCTTCCTGACGTAACCCTCCCCATTTATCCGGGCTTGGGACCTGCACTAAGAATGCACTGGCTTGTGCATCCTCAGTGGCTGGGTTGCACGCTTTTCTATGTTTGCCCCTCACTTTTGTGGCGTGAACTATCAATTCTAGTAATACAGGTGTGTTTATGTTAGGTATCACAGACACACG
>JAJHIY020000322.1:42500-45000 GCA_022114975.2 Lampris megalopsis
TTGGACAGTTGACCGCAAGTATTTAAACTGAAATGCCTTTGTCACCTCCTCACGCGTAGGTATTCCGTCTTGCTCCTACTGACTTTCATTCCTCTTCTCTCCAGTGCATACCTCCACCTCTCCAGGCTCTCCTCAAACTGCACCCTACTGTCGCTACAGATGACGATGTCATCCGCGAACATCATCGTCCATGGAGACTCCTGCCTGATCTTGTCCGTCAACCTGTCCATCACCGTTGCAACCAAGAAAGGGCTCAGAGCCGATCCTTGATGTAATCCCACCTCCACCTTGAACCCATCTGTCATTCCAACCACGCACCTCAGCATTGTCACACTTCCCTCATACATAGCCTGCACCACTCCTACATACTTCTCTGCAACTCCTGACTTCCTCCTACAATATCACACCTCCTCTCTCGGCACCCTGTCGTATGCTTTCTCTAAATCTACAAAGACACAATGCAACTCTTTCTGGCCTTCTCTATACTTCTCAATCAAACAACCTTTTCTCTCTCTCGCTGTCTCTCTCATTTTCTTCATTTATCAGCCCGTCAAAGTAGTCCTTCCACTTCGTAGCACACTCTCCTCGCTTGGCAGCACATTTCCATCTGTATCTTTGATCGCCCTAACTTGTCGCACATCCTCGGCAGCTCGGTCTCTCTGTCTAGCCAATCTGTACAAGTCTTTTTCTCCTTCCTTAGTGTCTAACCTGTCATACAGCTCACCGTACGCCTTTTCCTTTACCTTTGCCACCTCTCTCTTTGCTTTACGCTGCATCTCCTTGTACTCCTGTGTACTTTCTTCATCTCTCTGACTATCCCACTTCTTCTTTGCCAACCTTTTCCTCTGTATACTTGGCTCTACTTCCTCCTTCCACCACCACCACCACCGCCAAGTCTCCTTGTCTTCCTTCCTCTGTCCCGATGACACACCAAGTACCTTCCTAGCTGTCTTCCTCACTATTTCTGCAGCGCTTGCCCAGCCATCTGGCAACTCTTCACTACCACTCAGTGCCTGTGTTAACTCCTGCCTGAACTCCACACAACAGTCTTCCTTCTTCAACTTCCACCATTTGATCTGCGGCTGTGTCTTCACTCGCTTCCTCATGTTGGTCTCCAAAGTCATCTTACAGACCACCATCCGATGCTGCCTAGCTACGTTCTCCCCTGTCACCACCTTGCAGTATCCAATCCCTTTTACATCGCGCCTTCTACACAAGATATAGTGCACCTGTGTGCACTTTCCTCCACTCTTATACGTCGTCACCCTGTGCTCCTCCCTCTTCTCGAAATATGTATTCACCTCAGCCATTTCCATCCTTTTCGCAAAATCGAACACCATCTGTCCTTCCACATTTCTCTCCTCGATTCCATACCTTACCATCAACTCCTCATCACCTCTGTTCCCTTCAGCAACATGTCCATCGAAGTCCGCTCCAATCACCACTCCCTCCTCCTTGGGTACCCTTTCCACCACGTCGTCCAACTCAACTCCAGAATTCTTCTTTTTCGTCCATCTTACACCCGACTTGCGGGGCATATGCGCTGATAACCGTCAGCAATACACCTTCGATTTCCAGCTTCACAATCCTCACTCTGTCTGACACTGTGTTCACCTCCAGCACGCTCTTGACATACTCTTCCTTCAGAATGACCCCTACCCCATTTCTCCTCCCATTCGCACCATGGTAGAAGAGTTTGAACCCACCTGCGATACTCCTGGCCTTACTCCCCTTCCACCTTGTCTCTTGTCACCTTTCTTCTTTCCATCACGTCAGCCAGCTCTCTCCCTTTACTAGCCATAGTGCCAACATTCAAAGTTCCGACTGACTCTCACCTCCACACGCCTACCCTTCCTCCTCTCTAGCTGCCTCTGGACATGCCTTCCCCCTCTCCTTTTCCTTCGCCCAACAGTAGCCTAGTTTCCACCGGCACTCTGCTGGTTAACAGTACCGATGGCGGTCGTCGGTAACCCGGGCCTCGACCGATTCGGTATGGAAATCTTATTTATGATCCGCATATTTGATTTGGCAAAGATTTGACGCCGGATGCCCTTCCTGACGTAACCCTCCCCATTTATCCGGGCTTGGGACCTGCACTAAGAATGCACTGGCTTGTGCATCCTCAGTGGCTGGGTTGCACGCTTTTCTATGTTTGCCCCTCACTTTTGTGGCGTGAACTATCAATTCTAGTAATACAGGTGTGTTTATGTTAGGTATCACAGACACACGCACACGCACAATATATGTCCAAAAGTATTGAGATAACTGACCATTACACCTACAGGAGCTTTTCTGACATCTCATTCTGAATCCATAGAAACCCATATTCCACGAAGCTCCCGGCGCACAGTTTTTGTGCCGATGTTAATGCCAGGAGAAGTTTGGATCTCTGCAGTTATTGAGTCAACAGAGCGTTGGCGACTTGAGTTGCTGTTGTCCCTAAAGTCTTGCACTTTTCAATAATATGATGATATATGAAGCATAGAGAGTAAACGGGATA
>JAJHIY020000322.1:55000-57500 GCA_022114975.2 Lampris megalopsis
AATCCCACCTCCACCTTGAACCCATCTGTCATTCCAACCACGCACCTCAGCATTGTCACACTTCCCTCATACATAGCCTGCACCACTCCTACATACTTCTCTGCAACTCCTGACTTCCTCCTACAATATCACACCTCCTCTCTCGGCACCCTGTCGTATGCTTTCTCTAAATCTACAAAGACACAATGCAACTCTTTCTGGCCTTCTCTATACTTCTCAATCAAACAACCTTTTCTCTCTCTCGCTGTCTCTCTCATTTTCTTCATTTATCAGCCCGTCAAAGTAGTCCTTCCACTTCGTAGCACACTCTCCTCGCTTGGCAGCACATTTCCATCTGTATCTTTGATCGCCCTAACTTGTCGCACATCCTCGGCAGCTCGGTCTCTCTGTCTAGCCAATCTGTACAAGTCTTTTTCTCCTTCCTTAGTGTCTAACCTGTCATACAGCTCACCGTACGCCTTTTCCTTTACCTTTGCCACCTCTCTCTTTGCTTTACGCTGCATCTCCTTGTACTCCTGTGTACTTTCTTCATCTCTCTGACTATCCCACTTCTTCTTTGCCAACCTTTTCCTCTGTATACTTGGCTCTACTTCCTCCTTCCACCACCACCACCACCGCCAAGTCTCCTTGTCTTCCTTCCTCTGTCCCGATGACACACCAAGTACCTTCCTAGCTGTCTTCCTCACTATTTCTGCAGCGCTTGCCCAGCCATCTGGCAACTCTTCACTACCACTCAGTGCCTGTGTTAACTCCTGCCTGAACTCCACACAACAGTCTTCCTTCTTCAACTTCCACCATTTGATCTGCGGCTGTGTCTTCACTCGCTTCCTCATGTTGGTCTCCAAAGTCATCTTACAGACCACCATCCGATGCTGCCTAGCTACGTTCTCCCCTGTCACCACCTTGCAGTATCCAATCCCTTTTACATCGCGCCTTCTACACAAGATATAGTGCACCTGTGTGCACTTTCCTCCACTCTTATACGTCGTCACCCTGTGCTCCTCCCTCTTCTCGAAATATGTATTCACCTCAGCCATTTCCATCCTTTTCGCAAAATCGAACACCATCTGTCCTTCCACATTTCTCTCCTCGATTCCATACCTTACCATCAACTCCTCATCACCTCTGTTCCCTTCAGCAACATGTCCATCGAAGTCCGCTCCAATCACCACTCCCTCCTCCTTGGGTACCCTTTCCACCACGTCGTCCAACTCAACTCCAGAATTCTTCTTTTTCGTCCATCTTACACCCGACTTGCGGGGCATATGCGCTGATAACCGTCAGCAATACACCTTCGATTTCCAGCTTCACAATCCTCACTCTGTCTGACACTGTGTTCACCTCCAGCACGCTCTTGACATACTCTTCCTTCAGAATGACCCCTACCCCATTTCTCCTCCCATTCGCACCATGGTAGAAGAGTTTGAACCCACCTGCGATACTCCTGGCCTTACTCCCCTTCCACCTTGTCTCTTGTCACCTTTCTTCTTTCCATCACGTCAGCCAGCTCTCTCCCTTTACTAGCCATAGTGCCAACATTCAAAGTTCCGACTGACTCTCACCTCCACACGCCTACCCTTCCTCCTCTCTAGCTGCCTCTGGACATGCCTTCCCCCTCTCCTTTTCCTTCGCCCAACAGTAGCCTAGTTTCCACCGGCACTCTGCTGGTTAACAGTACCGATGGCGGTCGTCGGTAACCCGGGCCTCGACCGATTCGGTATGGAAATCTTATTTATGATCCGCATATTTGATTTGGCAAAGATTTGACGCCGGATGCCCTTCCTGACGTAACCCTCCCCATTTATCCGGGCTTGGGACCTGCACTAAGAATGCACTGGCTTGTGCATCCTCAGTGGCTGGGTTGCACGCTTTTCTATGTTTGCCCCTCACTTTTGTGGCGTGAACTATCAATTCTAGTAATACAGGTGTGTTTATGTTAGGTATCACAGACACACGCACACGCACAATATATGTCCAAAAGTATTGAGATAACTGACCATTACACCTACAGGAGCTTTTCTGACATCTCATTCTGAATCCATAGAAACCCATATTCCACGAAGCTCCCGGCGCACAGTTTTTGTGCCGATGTTAATGCCAGGAGAAGTTTGGATCTCTGCAGTTATTGAGTCAACAGAGCGTTGGCGACTTGAGTTGCTGTTGTCCCTAAAGTCTTGCACTTTTCAATAATATGATGATATATGAAGCATAGAGAGTAAACGGGATAGATACCTTTTGAACAGCACCCACCCTCTAGTACAGCACTTTGAAGGTACATATGTCGTCACTTGCTGTAGTGGTTTTTACTGATGGGCGTGGCCAGGTTTTCAGAAGCCTCTCAGTTGTCAATGTGAGAGCCAGGGGACGCGTCTGCCGTACGTTTAGGGTTAGGGTTAGGTGATTTCTCTGGCAGGGCTACTTACAGTAGGGCTGCTTACACCACACCCCGGACTGGATTTGTTGCGTGTTTGTGTCCTGATCGATGGGCCAACTTAACACG
>JAJHIY020000322.1:67500-70000 GCA_022114975.2 Lampris megalopsis
GCCCGTCAAAGTAGTCCTTCCACTTCGTAGCACACTCTCCTCGCTTGGCAGCACATTTCCATCTGTATCTTTGATCGCCCTAACTTGTCGCACATCCTCGGCAGCTCGGTCTCTCTGTCTAGCCAATCTGTACAAGTCTTTTTCTCCTTCCTTAGTGTCTAACCTGTCATACAGCTCACCGTACGCCTTTTCCTTTACCTTTGCCACCTCTCTCTTTGCTTTACGCTGCATCTCCTTGTACTCCTGTGTACTTTCTTCATCTCTCTGACTATCCCACTTCTTCTTTGCCAACCTTTTCCTCTGTATACTTGGCTCTACTTCCTCCTTCCACCACCACCACCACCGCCAAGTCTCCTTGTCTTCCTTCCTCTGTCCCGATGACACACCAAGTACCTTCCTAGCTGTCTTCCTCACTATTTCTGCAGCGCTTGCCCAGCCATCTGGCAACTCTTCACTACCACTCAGTGCCTGTGTTAACTCCTGCCTGAACTCCACACAACAGTCTTCCTTCTTCAACTTCCACCATTTGATCTGCGGCTGTGTCTTCACTCGCTTCCTCATGTTGGTCTCCAAAGTCATCTTACAGACCACCATCCGATGCTGCCTAGCTACGTTCTCCCCTGTCACCACCTTGCAGTATCCAATCCCTTTTACATCGCGCCTTCTACACAAGATATAGTGCACCTGTGTGCACTTTCCTCCACTCTTATACGTCGTCACCCTGTGCTCCTCCCTCTTCTCGAAATATGTATTCACCTCAGCCATTTCCATCCTTTTCGCAAAATCGAACACCATCTGTCCTTCCACATTTCTCTCCTCGATTCCATACCTTACCATCAACTCCTCATCACCTCTGTTCCCTTCAGCAACATGTCCATCGAAGTCCGCTCCAATCACCACTCCCTCCTCCTTGGGTACCCTTTCCACCACGTCGTCCAACTCAACTCCAGAATTCTTCTTTTTCGTCCATCTTACACCCGACTTGCGGGGCATATGCGCTGATAACCGTCAGCAATACACCTTCGATTTCCAGCTTCACAATCCTCACTCTGTCTGACACTGTGTTCACCTCCAGCACGCTCTTGACATACTCTTCCTTCAGAATGACCCCTACCCCATTTCTCCTCCCATTCGCACCATGGTAGAAGAGTTTGAACCCACCTGCGATACTCCTGGCCTTACTCCCCTTCCACCTTGTCTCTTGTCACCTTTCTTCTTTCCATCACGTCAGCCAGCTCTCTCCCTTTACTAGCCATAGTGCCAACATTCAAAGTTCCGACTGACTCTCACCTCCACACGCCTACCCTTCCTCCTCTCTAGCTGCCTCTGGACATGCCTTCCCCCTCTCCTTTTCCTTCGCCCAACAGTAGCCTAGTTTCCACCGGCACTCTGCTGGTTAACAGTACCGATGGCGGTCGTCGGTAACCCGGGCCTCGACCGATTCGGTATGGAAATCTTATTTATGATCCGCATATTTGATTTGGCAAAGATTTGACGCCGGATGCCCTTCCTGACGTAACCCTCCCCATTTATCCGGGCTTGGGACCTGCACTAAGAATGCACTGGCTTGTGCATCCTCAGTGGCTGGGTTGCACGCTTTTCTATGTTTGCCCCTCACTTTTGTGGCGTGAACTATCAATTCTAGTAATACAGGTGTGTTTATGTTAGGTATCACAGACACACGCACACGCACAATATATGTCCAAAAGTATTGAGATAACTGACCATTACACCTACAGGAGCTTTTCTGACATCTCATTCTGAATCCATAGAAACCCATATTCCACGAAGCTCCCGGCGCACAGTTTTTGTGCCGATGTTAATGCCAGGAGAAGTTTGGATCTCTGCAGTTATTGAGTCAACAGAGCGTTGGCGACTTGAGTTGCTGTTGTCCCTAAAGTCTTGCACTTTTCAATAATATGATGATATATGAAGCATAGAGAGTAAACGGGATAGATACCTTTTGAACAGCACCCACCCTCTAGTACAGCACTTTGAAGGTACATATGTCGTCACTTGCTGTAGTGGTTTTTACTGATGGGCGTGGCCAGGTTTTCAGAAGCCTCTCAGTTGTCAATGTGAGAGCCAGGGGACGCGTCTGCCGTACGTTTAGGGTTAGGGTTAGGTGATTTCTCTGGCAGGGCTACTTACAGTAGGGCTGCTTACACCACACCCCGGACTGGATTTGTTGCGTGTTTGTGTCCTGATCGATGGGCCAACTTAACACGCCTTCGGAGGGTGTCCGCCGGCCGGCTTTGCCGGCGTTCGGGCGGTCGGTTCCTCCGGTCTGGCGTATCGATGTCCTTTATTTAATGTTCTTAGTGGCGAGCGGAGTGCGGAGTGGGAGGGGCTCTACCGCGTAGTCGTCCTCTCCGTTGCACAGCTCGACAGCGTGCTCGGCGGTGCTCAGCCGGACCGTCTATCCCAGTTGCTCTTCCACGGCTCCCCTCGCGAGGCTTGCCGCCCCCCCCCCCCCCCCTCCAACATCTGTATGGGGAGG
>JAJHIY020001852.1:0-73896 GCA_022114975.2 Lampris megalopsis
GAGTGGAAAGAGAGGTGGGGAAGGTGGAGGAGGAGTGGAAAGAGAGGTGGGGAAGGTGGAGGAGGAGTGGAAAGACAGGTGGGGAAGGTGGAGGGCCAGGCGCCCACAGCGAGTTTACCGATTTACCCACTGCTGCATCCCACGTCCCCCCCACGCCAGGGCATCTGGGTGGAGGACCTTCCGGGGAGGGAGGGAGGGGTAGCGGGCAGGAGGCAGGTTCTCCGGGTCCCCGGCCTTCTTTCATGCACGGCCTTCTCCCGGCTCAGCTCAGATGTCCGCGGGCCGGCGGCGGAGGAGCAGATTCCTCCTCCGGTGGATGAAAGGCGCTGCTGCTTCAGCGAACGCGGGACTCGGTAACGGGGGCAAACCTGATCCCCGCTCGCCGTGAAACGCGTGACCGCCGAGCCCCGTGTTTGCGTAGCCTATAAGTTGGGGGAGACCCGGCGTCGTCTCTGTGTTTTCTCACACCGCTGGGTTTACGGCCTTTAGCCGCCGACGTCCCACAAGTGCCCGTGGAGATGTGCCTTGTGTTGTCGGGAGTCTGCAGCAGGAGATTTCAAGGGCGATCCCCTCGCCGCCGTCCCCGCGCTCTCTGTTGTTTTTTTGTTTTTTTTTTGAGGACTGACCTTGCAGGTGATTACGGAGTGAGGACACTTGTCGGAAAGGCCCAGCTGAGCACACAGCACGCCATCATGGCAGAATGAGAGGGGGGGGGCTTCGAGCGCGGGTTGTCAAAAGCTCCTGACGGATTGACAGCGTGGCGTGAAATGTGGCGACTTGCTGTTCACTGCAACTGCGACACGTAATAAGGGAGCAGCGCAGGCTCTCGGAGAGACGGCCTTTGTGTTGCGGTTCTAGCAGGGACATGTAACCGCAGCTAGCTAAGGACAGACGGTTTGCAACCCGGGCCACGTTTTCCTGCACGCGTGCGTGAGTGTTGAGGCTCTGGATGCGTGCATACCTGCAGGGAACTCCCCTCCCCTTGTTGCAGCCTTGGTGTGGCCTCAAAGTAGCCCAGCCGAGGCTGTTTGTCAGTGAGCGGTGATGTCTGTGATTTATTGTCTTTCTCTCTGACATTTGGCGCATTCACGCTGGGGTCACAGTCATGAAGGTGGTTGTTTTTGTTCAGCTTACAGACACCTTCGGTGGCACGTGGACATTTCTGCGGTGGCCGAGCACTCTGAAGCCCAATGAGCAAGCCAGTGCTGTTATGTCAGCAACTTCCCCACCACCAACATGAAAACATGGGGGGGGGGCGTCCAGGTGGCGTGGCAGTCTATTCCGTTGCATACCAACACGGGGATCGCCGGTTTGAATCCCCGTGTTACCTCCGGCTTGGTTGGGTGTCCCTACAGACACAATTGGCCGTGTCTGTAGGGAAGCCGGATGTGGGTATGTGTCCTGGTCGCTGCACTAGCGCCTCCTCTGGTTGGTCGGGGCGCCTGTTCTGGGGTGGGGGGGCCTGGGACTGGGGGGAATAGTGTGATTCTCCCACTCACTACGTCCCCCTGGTGAAACTCCTCACTGTCAGGTGAAAAGCAGCAGCTGGCGACCCCACATGTATCGGAGGAGGCATGTGGTAGTCTGCAGCCCTCCCCTGATCAGCAGAAGGGTTGGAGCAGCGACCGGGATGGCTCGGAAGAGTGGGGTATGAAAACCTGGTCGAATCTCGTTTTCAACATCTGGTGTTGTTGTTTCTGTCGGCAAAGGTCTTTCACAAGCTTCTTCTGCCATACCTACTAGCTAGCCACAACATGGCCACTTCTGCCATATCTACTAGCTAGCCACAACACCGCCACTTCTGCCATATCTACTAGCTAGCCACAACATGGCCACTTCTGCCATACCTACTAGCTAGCCACAACATGGCCACTTCTGCCATATCTACTAGCTAGCCACAACACCGCCACTTCTGCCATATCTACTAGCTAGCCACAACATGGCCACTTCTGCCATATCTTCTAGCTAGCCACAACATGGCCACTTCTGCCATATCTTCTAGCTAGCCACAATATGGCCACTTCTGCCATATCTTCTAGCTAGCCACAACACCGCCACTTCGCTCTCCAAACTCCCCCACCTGCCATGTTCCTCCAAATGCGGAGGAACATGCTCCTAAATCATTAACAGCATCACCCATCCATCCATTATCCAAGCTGCTTATGTCGGTTGGAGTCACGGGGATGCTGGAGGCCTATCCCAGCAGTCACTGGGCTGCAGGCGGGGAGACACCCTGGACAGGCCACATCAGTGATCAGGACATGTGTTGGATGAGCTGTTGTCTTAAACATGACAGCTGCAGATGTTTGTTTGCATGCAAATCTTCAAGATTGGAACATTTCAGGGTCTGACAGTTGAAATGAATGCAACCTTTGAACGTCAAAATCGAGGGAATATTTCAAATTCAGTTAAGCGGGGACCAGGTCACCTGTTTGACCAGACAAGCTCAGCTGTTGAACAGCGTAAAGACCCGCTACCCAACTTGGTTTGCTCACATACCTTCTGTGAGAACTGAAACGGTTTGGTCATCGGCCAATTCCGCGTGTTAAATGAAAGTAACAGCGGACCCCCTAACGACCCGGGGATGTGAACAAGTGGGCACGCCAGCAGAATGGCTAATGATACAGCACATCAGGGGGCCGGACGCTGGCACATGGTCCCATCATGTGTAAATGACACGAGCCCGTGTTTGTGTGTTTTTGAGAGAACAGGTATGAATCTGTGGCATCTATTTAGTGCCATCCTGCCTGGAGGAGGGAAAGTGCCGGGGGAGGGGTGGGTGGGGGTTACTCTGATTTTTTTTTTTTTTTTTGTAATTCTGTGATGTTATTGTGTCTTCCATTGTTACTTTATTGTGCATCTTGTCTGTCATTAATTAAGTCTAGTTGCCTAGGGACTGCAGATGTAAATTAGCTTACAGCTAAATCTGGCATCTCCTGACTTTCTTTGACTAACATATCTGTCCTTGTTCCCTGATAAAACAAAATTACAATAAAAAACATGAAAATGAAAACACATCAAATGTAAACGTATCTTTGAGCTGGGAATGGAAGCGGGTGCGTTTTACCTACACTTGTTCTTTACACATGCCAGCATAGGCCTAAATGACTGAATCCCAAATAGCAAGCAAAGAGCAAAAGTTCTTTGAGTAAGTCAGAGCCAGCAAGGTACTAACCAAGCTTAAAAAAAATTGTTCCCTAGATAACAAATAGCAGCAGAGCAGACAATAATTTTATGAAGAATTAACTCTTCTTAACTTTTAAACGCACTTCCGAGCAAAAACAAAGCAGCCAGAACACACGTTGCATTAGGGTTGCTACATGCAAGCACAGCTAGGTTGTCCTCCAACATGGCGGCAACGATAAGGTCACATGACCGACGGGAATAATGACTATGTGTGTGTGTGTGCTCTTCCAGGTGTGAAATGCGAGGCAGAGCTCTCCTTCACTCTCGAGCCCAGTGACATCATTGCGGTGCAAGAGCAGCCGCTGATGCTGCACTGCCAGGTGGACGGCATCCCGCCCATCACCACGCAGTGGCGGCGCAACGGCCTGCTTCTGACTCAGGACCAGCACTGCACCACCTTCATCAACGGCTCGCTGCTGATCGGTCGCTTCCAGCAGACCAAGCCCGACGGTTCGTCTGACGAGGGGGACTACGAGTGCATGGTCCAGAATCCTTTCGGGCTGGTGGTCAGTCGCAAAGCCCGCGTGCAGGCAGCCAGTAAGTCCCACGTTCTCTTTGTGCCAAATCTTGCATTCTACTCAGAGCTGGACCACATTGGGCAAAAAAAATCAACATTGCAAATATATATATATATATATATATATATATATATATATATATATATATATATATATATATGCACAGTGTTGCATAATCTCACCAGGTACATGCAGCTTTTAACTTTCAAAGCTCCATTTGCAAGGAATTTATCGTCCTAGTAACGGTAAGGGTGATTTTAGAGGGGGGCAGTAAGACAGTAGTGCAAGACATCTTTAAATCAGACTAAACTGTCTCATCAGATGCGCTAGAATGTCTCATCAAGACTTGTCATAAAAAACATTGTTCTTGCTAGATTTAACTTTCTATCAAGCAATTAAGACTTTTAGCCCAACGTGACTGATGGACCCAATTTGCTTTACATCCCACCCTTTCCTATCTGACTGTAGCATATGTGTGCAGTATTGCGATGTTGATTCTGAGACCAAAGATTGTTCAGCTCTATTTCCATTTTTTGGGACTTTTTCTACAGTTGATTTACCCGTTTATACGGGGTAGACTGGCTGAGCACATGCACTTTAACTGCCATGCCCTGTTTTATTTCCAATAGCTTGATTTGCTCCACAGGCTTTACAAAGTTTGGCACAAAATCGTTTGTCGGAGCGTCATGCGGGTGATATATTGACATGTATTGTGTTGACGGAACTTTCCGATGTGTGTTTACAATGCTGCTTTGTGATTCAAATGTTCGGCGCTTCTGAAATTCTGCAGCTTTTGGAGGTTGCCTCGCCTTGTTTTCTGCCCTGGGTTATTGAGCGTGCATCAAGACGCCGAGCCTTATCGTACCAACATTATGTTTGACGCACTGACAGCAGTTTGCTCACTGGTACAGACACCCAGATGGGTTTCTGTTGTTTTACCCACAATGCTCTCCTGGTCTACATCAAGTTCTTAGCGTTGGTGCTGGGCATCCTTCACAGCATGTGTGTTGCTATCTGACCGTTAGCTTATGCCAATGCACAGGGTGTGATGTAACAACGTTTGGGTCAGACGCACGGGTGGATTACTGAACATGGCCTACTGGGGCCCGGGCCCAGGCCCAGGGGCCCAATGGCGCAGGGGGGCCCGTAAGCCAGAGCCTCTGCATGAAGTCACTGTTATTAACTTTGCAGTTCTTGTGGCATAGCTAAACGGCTTATTCACGTCAGTAACAGAGCCCCGGAAGTCCTGCTGAAGGACTGAGGGAGACTGCAGGTGAATGTCGGCGTTAATTGTGCGTATGTGTGCTGTAAATCCTGTTGAGGTACAGGTGAATTTATTTATTGGCTGCAATTCACTGCACCTGCCCTGCCCGTTGCGGGGGGGGGGCGGTCCATGGCCAGGGGCCCATTCTCTCATAATACGTTTATGGTCCTACGCCAGGGCAGAAATTCCCGCTGAAGCCTAATTCAGACAGAAACCTCACAAATAGTGACCGTAGAGGACATCCCACTACAGGCCGTCATAAATCTGCCGTAGCTCGTTCCACGGGCACCGCCGCTGAAGCATTCCATCTCGCCGTGAGAAGGCCGAGTGAGTGAGTGCGGGCATTAGGATTGTCAAATCTGTCTCCGTGATGTTTCATTGCAGGAGAGACTGTGTCACAGAGTCTCTGGGGATGCCGTTTCACTCGGGGACCATCACGGAAATGCTGCCGGGCCCTAGGTTCTTGACTAACAAAACCAGACCCCTGTTTTTTTCCGTGGGGAGTCGTCTATATCTCAAGTTCTGACACACATATTGTCCCCTGAATTTTATACTGAGGAACACAGGCAAATGGTACACAACACGGCTTGATAAAGCTTGTTGCAAAGGACGCAGTTTTCACAGAAAATCACTTCACACTTTACCGATGCTGATACGCATGCGCTGTTCACCGCCGAGGTATCGCTGAGACTTGTGTGCGATGTCATAAACTAGTACTGCAACTGTGTGAATCTGAACTTGTGATTGGCGGATTTTCTTTATGATATGCAGACTTTAGTTTTAAGTTGTCCTGTTCTGAACAGAGTGCATTGTCTCCACTATGAATGCGCATATGTGTGCATGTACCTATATGTGCATGGTCATTTAAGTTGAAATGGAAGGGATGTGGATTTTAACCCTGGCTAGTTACAAATTCTGGCTCAGGGAAGGGGTGAGACTGTGTGTGAGTGTGATTCTGCATACTGACAGACATTTGCCTCAATGCCATTCTAGTTAAATGCTTACTAATTCATGGTTAAAAATACCACAAACAAGGGCGTAGCGTAATGGTCTATTCCATTGCCTACCAACACGAGGATCGGTGGTTCGAATCCCCGTATTACCTCTGGCTTGGTCGGGCGTCCCTACAGACACAATTGGCCGTGTCTGCGGGTGGGAAGCCGGATGTGGGTATGTGTCCTGGTCGCTGCACTAGCGCCTCCTCTGGTCGGTCGGGGGACTGGGGGGAATAGCATGATCCTCCCACGCGCTACATCCCCCTGGTGAAACTCCTCGCTGTCAGGTGAAAAGAAGTGGCTGGTGACTCCACATGTATCGGAGGAGGGATGTGGTGGTCTGCCGCCCTCCCCGGATTGGCGGAGGGGGTGGAGCAGCGAGCAGGATGGCTCGGAAAGAGTGGGGTAATTGGCTGGATACAACTGGGAAGAAAAATAGGGGGAAAATTCCTTAATAAAACATAAAACACAAACAAACAAAAAACACTTGCAAACAATTCTTAAAAGGGTGCTTGCTGCATCTGTCTTGTGATATTTCTGTAATTTAGTGCCGGCTCTCCCTGCGGTTCTGTTTCCCGTTGATTCTGTTTGATTCTGTTTGCACCCAGCCGGTGCAGTACGCACCGCAATAATCCCTGTTACGTCTTTAAAGTTTGCCATCGTCATTTCTGATCTTGCCTCCGCATACTCATCCGTTGGGAGGAGGCTGGATACAGGCAGTTCTTAACGTATAGGCTGAGCAGCCTTTCTACTTCTGATGTAGGTATATCCCATATGTTGTCAAGAGCCCCTAATGGGCTGGAGACAGAGCCCTCCGTGCAGCTTCTCCCCAGATACTGCCCACTTTGATACCCTAATGATTACCGGCTTTGCCGTGATAAAAGCAAGAGGGGAAACTGAACATCCTAGCACGACGCTAGAGGCTCCAGAAGTTGCCGTATGTCGTAAATTCTGTTGTACACTTCAAGACTCTGAAAACTATGCTCCAACCAGATTTTTCAGAGGGCCTCCAACAAACTCAGTGGGAGCCCACAATAGTTTTTGTTGTATGAAACCAAATGCATCAGCAAGTTCCAAGAACGCCACATGAACTCCTCTTCTCATACGCTTGGATTGACTGAATTTGGTGCCAAATCGGGTTTGTGTGCCAGAAGCACAGTGAAAAAGCCTGGTAACCCCTGCAGGAGTTAATTAAATTCTTCCTTTCTTCGTAAAAAAAAAATTGCAATAATGTTTCTGACGGAAATTACATGATCTTAACACTATTACACTGAACTGCCTCTTTCTTTCCCCAAAACATTGCTTGATTCTAGAAGATTCTGAAAGGTAGTCATACAACATTGGGACCCCCCCCCCCCGGCCCTCACTACCACTACTACCATCCAAGTCCACCCTCCACCCTTTTGAAGGGCTCTGCACTTAATGAAATAACTTGTTAAGATGGACATTTTGAGGAACACATCAGAGGAACGCACTCTTGATGAATCCCTGAGGAATTGTCATCGGAGAATTCGTTGGGAATGGAAATCCTTTGGCGATGGAAATCTCTCCGTTTGATTGGCAGATTGCTTATCTCCTGAAGACAGCACAGAGAGAACATCGGAATTATCCTGGTATATTGTGCCACAGCCTTATGTATTATTTATAGATTCGCTATTAGCTTTCTGGTTGCATTTGTATTTCATACACTTGAATGTGTAGTTACTTTATGTCTCAGAATGAATAATTCCACATCAGTTAAATTATTAACATTTGCATTTCTGGATTTTTTTCTTGGTTAGTGTAAAATTTATATTGGATTAGTCATTTATATTTTCTGCCTACTAAGCCCATAATGCACTGCATATTTTCAAAAACACTGATTCTGGTAGTCTATGCAAGTTTTTAAATTAGGTTCTAAATTGAGCTTTCAAGTTGGGTTTACACTTTTTAAACAGTTTATTTCCTGGTTTCAAAATGTTCAAGGGTATAAATGGAATGGGACGTGACGAAAAGCCACATTTGTATTCTTCCACGGGTGAATATGACAGAGAAGGCATTCTGAGTTTCCTTTTTGCATGGATTTAGCTCTGTTTGCCATGTGCCAGTACAGCTCAGTTGACGTTCATGTCATGGTTGAATCAGCTTGTCACCGAGGGGAAATCCCCCCTGGGCCTTTAAAAGTCAAATCAATGGGACTTTGAAAGCACCTTCAGATGTGGTTTTTGACATCCCGCTTGACCTAAAACCTTTATACACCACCAGGCTCACATTTCTTCAATGTTAAGACGTTTTATCGTGTGAAGAAAATCCATATTTGTCTTTGTGGAAAGACGAGGGAACTTCCTTCTTTTTTCCTCTCCCTTCCTTCATGGGGGTTTGTTCCCTCTCAATAAAAGACTGATGAACTGCAGCAGTCATTAGCTAGATACAGGGCCCAGGTAAAACTCAGGGGATCTCACATTTTTACTGAGGTTCAGAAATATCTTGAAATAGCTTCAGTGGGGCATCCGGGTGGCATAGTGGTCTATTCCGTTGCCTACCAACACGGGGATTGCAGGTTTGAACCCCCGTGTTACCTCCGGCTTGGTCAGGCGTCCCTACAGACACAACTGGCCGTGTCTGCGGGCGGGAGGCCGGATGTGGGTATGTGTCCTGGTCGCTGCACTAGCGCCTCCTCTGGTCGGGCGGTCGGGGGGCCTATTCAGGGGGGAGGGAGAACTGGGGGGAATCCGTACGTCCCCCTGGCGAAACTCCTTACTGTCAGGTGAAAAGAAGCGGCTGGTGACTCAACATGTTTCAGAGGAGGCATGTGGTAGTCCGCAGCCCTCCCCGGATCGGCAGAGGGGGTGGAGCAGTGATCGGGACGGCTCAGAAGAGTAGGGTAATTGGCCGGGTACAATTGGGGAGAAAAAGGGGGCGGGAATACCTTCATTATCATTCTGCGTCCAGCGTTTTGCTCCAACCCCACTTCTCACCAGCGGCAGTAAACTGTTCAAAATCCAAATGGCAGGCGACTCGGGCTCCTACGTCTCAAGTATTTAAACATGAGGTTTCCACCTTCCAGAACCTCCATCTGTGAATTAGATCCAACACAAACAGTGTTGGGCAAGTTACTTTCAAAATGTAACGTATTACATATTACCAGTTACTTTCGTTTGAAAGTAATTAGTTACTCTACAGTATTACCGTCTGTGTAGAGTAACGCGGTAGCTATTACTACACCAATTTTGCGTTACTTTCACCAAAATAACCTCAGAAGTAAGACATTGTAAAACAGAAGAGGGTAATATTTCATAGGGGGTAATCAAAGCCAGGAAGATCAAGTTTATTTCAGTTCATTAAAAATCCAGTGGTAGACGATATTGTAGCGAATTCGGGGGGACAACGCAACCACAGGATTTGCCGCGGCCGGGAAGCGAACCCCTGTCGCCCGCACCGCAGGAGGCATCGCTAACCGCTCGACTAAACGTTATGTTACACTACCTCCCTCCTTCGGGAAGCGCGTCCCCGCGCTTAAGCATATCAGCTCCTTCACGCCTCAGGGCGCATGCGCATCCGATGGCCTTATGGTCGCTCCATCCCACTTCTGACACCAATGTAGCGAATTCGGGGGACAACGCAACCACAGGAACTGCCGCGGCCGGGACGCGAACCCGTGTCGCCCGCACCGCAGGAGGCGTCGCTAACCGCTCGACTAAAGGGTCAGACCCTCGAACCAGGGGCCAGCGTGTCTTCTTATCCATGCACGTTACAATATCGTAAACTTTACAATATCGTCCACCACTGGATTTAAGCTTTACAATGTAAAGCTTAATGAAGCCGTGGACATTAAACAGCTCCTATTAGCTGGCTACAGTCACTGCTGCCATGAGCCCCGGAAACCCTTGGCGTGACACCGCTTCCGTACGCGCTTCAGTTACCACCAACTGTCCGAAGATGCTAATAGGTTTCCCTCTTAACTGCGTGTAGCTATTAGCGCCGGTCTTTGTTAATTGGACTTTTTTGCAATTAGGCGTAGCGCGAACCCCACTGCCGCCGCTGAGCCGATTCGCCGCCATTACGGAAATTCCTACTTCCGTGTTTGCCAGCGACGTCATCGGTTGGCCGACCAATCGTGTGACGCCAGTGACGTCACCACTCGACGCTAGCGGGAACCGTCGTTGGTCACCTGATCCAGCAGACCAATCGTGTCAAACTGGTCGCTCGGTCGGCGTTCCCGCGCTCCTCGGGTAGACCCGTTTCCCGGGTACGATATTATGAACCCTACATAGGCCTCGCCAAAATCCAGAATCCTACTATGGCCACGCCAAGACCCGATGCCTGTGATTGGCTAGTACTCGTTGCCTCCGTTGGTTAGGTTGGTTAAGGTTAGGGTTAGGGTGGGGTTAGGGATAGGGTTAGCCAATCACAGACAGAGTAGGGCGGGATTTTGGCGAGGCCTATGTAGGGTTCATAATATCGCTTCCCGGGTTGGGAGGTCGTAATGCGGAAGCAACATGGACGCCGGAAAGACGCGTCATATTTTATAGCTCAGAGCGTTTAAACGACACGTCGATGGCTGTTTCCGGTTTTTGAAGAGCAAAGGAAACGCATCAGGTGAGCCGTGACATATGATTTAATTTCACATTTCCAACGTGCGCGTTAATCGTAAAAACGCCTGTTTTTGCTGTGTGTGCTTAAGAGTACGGGGTTAGGCGCTTGGAGGAGGTGGACATGCAGCTTGCCAGTAAGAAAAAAACTAACACGTGCCGCTATTAGTACACTTTCGCCCGTCCTGTGTGCGTGACGTGGCAAGTCCTGGACCGGAATTGTCGCCGACTTTCCAAGATGTTCCGACTTGAGGGGCGAACACGTGGATTTTCTCAGTCGGCTACTCATCTTTCCGGTTATTCCGACACCACACGATCAGTGGCCCCGCTGGCCGGTCCAGCCCGAAACCCCCACTCCGCCCTGCCTGGTGCATTTCATGTTACCTGACGTACTAACTGTACTGAAATCACCAAAATCCTATCAGAAACGTGTTGCATTATTTGGGGCGTCCGGGTAGGGTGGCGGTCTATTCCGTTGCCTACCAACACGGAGACTTCCGGTTCGAATCCCCGTGTTACCTCCGGCTTGGTAGGGCGGCCCTACAGACACAATTGGCCGGCTCTGCGAGTGGGAAGCCGGATGTGGGTATGTGTCCTGGTCGCTGCACTAGCGCCCCCTCTGGTCGGTCGGGGTGCCCATTCAGGGGGGAGGGGGAATAGCGTGAACCTCCCTCGCACTACGTCCCCCTGGCGAAACTCCTCTCTACCAGGTGAAAAGAAGCGGCCGGTGACTGCACGTGTATGGGAGGAGGCATGGGGTTAGTCTGCAAAGGGGGGTGGAGCAAAGACCGGGACGACTCAGACAATAGTGTAACTGGCCAAGCACAATTGGGGAGGGGGGAAAAAGAGGGACGGGGGGGGATCCACGAAAAAAGAAACGTGTTACATTACGTCGTTACTGCTAAAAGTAACGCGTTACTGTAACGCGTTACAGTATCCCAGCGGGGATCACCAGCAGGGGTGGTGAAAGACATTTTTGTATTCTCGACTACAACCAAGTCTTTTCTTTCTCCGTCAACTGAAACGGCAAAGAACCGTTTCTGGCTGCTGCCCTCGCCAAGGTCAAAGATTGCGGCTGTCTCTGTTTCTTTTTCTCCGTCCGCCTTCCTGAGGGTTCAGCCCTTAAGGCCGATGCTCCATTTGTAGTTCAAGATTGATTTGCAATATCGTAACCCCCCCACCCCACCCCCCCACCCACCCTACTCCACCCCCATTCAATCGGAGCGTTGACTAGCGCCGCTGTGATATAATGGGTGGTGTGATTACTGAAGCCTCTTTTCCTCCTTATAGCCACCACCCCCCCCTCTCTCCTTAAAGCCTCCATCTTACTCTCCACACTGCCTCCCTCCATAATTTTCACTTCTCATTTGCTTGACAACCATTTGTGTGAGCTCCCTGTCAGGGGCTGCTGTAGGACGGGCTCCCCGTTGCCGCTCTAAATTGACCATCGGTCCAGGAAACATTTTTTTTCCCCCTAAATGTTATCTCTTTGATGCTCTCTCTCTCTCTCTCTCTCTCTCTCTCTGTCTCTCTCTCTCTCTCTCTCTCTCTCTCCCTCTCTCTCTGTCTCTCTCTCTCTCTCTCTCTCTCTCTCTCTCTCTGTGTCTCGCTCTGTCTCTCTCTCTCTCTGTGTCTCGCTCTGTCTCTCTCTCTCTCTCTGTGTCTCGCTCTCTCTTTCTCTAGCTCTGTGTCTCTCTCTCTCTCTCTCTCTCTCTCTCTCTCTCTCTCTCTGTGTCTCGCTCTGTCTCTCTCTCTCTCTCTGTGTCTCGCTCTCTCTTTCTCTTGCTCTCTGTCTCTCTCTCGCTCTCTCTCTCTCGCTCTCTCCCTGTCTCTCTCTCCCCCTCTCTCTCGCTCTCTCTCGCTCTCTCTCTGTCTCTCTCGCTCTCTCTCTGTCTCTCTCTGTCTCTCTCCCTCTCTCTTGCTCTCTCTCACTCTCTCTCTGTCTCTCTCGCTCTCTCTCTCTGTCTCGCTCTGTCTCTCTCTCTCTCTCTCTGTGTCTCCCTCTCTCTTTCTCTAGCTCTGTGTCTCTCTCGCTCTCTCTCTCTCTCTCTCTCTCTCTCTCTCTCTCTGTCTGTCGCTCTGTCTCTCTCTCTCTCTCTGTGTCTCGCTCTCTCTTTCTCTTGCTCTCTGTCTCTCTCTCGCTCTCTCTCTCTCGCTCTCTCCCTGTCTCTCTCTCCCCCTCTCTCTCGCTCTCTCTCGCTCTCTCTCTGTCTCTCTCGCTCTCTCTCTGTCTCTCTCTGTCTCTCTCCCTCTCTCTTGCTCTCTCTCACTCTCTCTCTGTCTCTCTCGCTCTCTCTCTCTGTCTCTCTCTGTCTCTCTCGCTCTCTCTCTGTCTCTCTCTGTCTCTCTCCCTCTCTCTTGCTCTCTCTCACTCTCTCTCTGTCTCTCTCGCTCTCTCTCTCTGTCTCTCTCTGTCTCTCTCTGTCTCTCTCTCTCTCTCTCTCTGTCTCTCTCGCTCTCTCTCTCTGTCTCTCTCTCTCTCTCTGTCGCTCTCTCTCTCTCTCTCTCTCTCTGTCTCTCTCGCTCTCGCTCTGTCTCTGTCTCTCAGGCTCTCTCTCGCTCTCTCTCGCTCTCTCTGTCTCTCTCTCGCTCTCTCTCTCTCTCTCTCGCTCTCTCTCTCTCTCTCTCTGTCTCTCTCTCTCTCTCTGTCGCTCTCTCTCTCTCGCTCTCTCTCTCTCTCTGTCTCTCTCTCTCTCTTCTCTCTCTCTCTCGCTCTCTCTGTCTCTCTCTCGCTCTCTCTCTGTCTCTCTCTCTGTCTCTCTCTTTCTCTCTCTCTCTCTCTCTCTCTCTCTCTGTCTCTCTTTTTTTTCTCTCTCGCACTGTCTTTCTCTCTCGGCCCGGGCTCTTTAGGAGCTTAGACTCAGGAAGCTTTTCATCATTTGGTGAATGACAAGTCTGGTACAGTGGACCAGGCCGGGCCCCCCCCCCCGTCACCAGGCAACGCACAACAAAAGCCCCCTGTTAGAAAATAGCTTTTAGGATCAATCGAAATGACTTGCTTTTTGTCTGTTTGGCTGGCGTTAATTGGAAAGAGTTTAGCTTTTGTTAAAGAAATAATTTTTTTTTTTTTTTTACCCCCCCCCCAGTCCCACTCGCCTCGAGTCACTGTAGTTGACCTCAGAAACTACTGGAAAGGATTTGGAGACAAAAGTACGAAGCGTCTGGCTCGGGGGGGGGGGGGGGACGGGAGGACAAACCGGCGTGGAAAAAAAGCCCAATTTGTCCCGGTAAAAATACCTGGACGAGCACGCTCGATCCTTTTTTTTCCCCCACATTACCAAACGCTTACGGCCCGACTCGGGCCTCCAGACTAGTCGAGCACCTTCCAACGCCGTGATTGACGCGGTGAATTGGATCTCTTTGTAACGGCGAGCCGCTGAATGAGACTTTAATGAAAAAGACGCTTGCAGGGGGCCGTCGCAGATGAAAGAGGAGCAGACAGAGGATGCCTGTCTGCAAAAGTGTTGCACATTTTTACCGGAGGCTGTCACATGTGTGTGTGTGTGTGTGCTTCCAGGACTGCTGCAGCGCCTCCTCTGGGGTGCGAATGTATAAATAAGGCTGTCATGTTGCCCGGACGGAGGTAAACAATGCACGGCCCAGTCTGACAGAAAACCTCCTCCGCTCGCTGCTCCGGCCGAGGACAAGGAGTCGTAACGTACCGCAAACTAGCTGTGTAGAAGGGTCGCCACTGGCAGGTATTCAGACTGCGGTTAGTGTGAGTGATTTATGAGGGGGGCCATATTTCTGTGTGTGCGTGTGTGTGTGTGTGCGTGTGTGTGTGTGTGTGCGTGCGCGGGCTCTTCATCACCCTCCCACTTTCGAGCCCCCACCCCTTTCTTGGCCTGCTGACTGGGTGAATGCTGAAGCGCCACCCTTACATCTCCTTGTGGCTCCCTTTGTCTGCGAGCCAAACCCCGCCCATCGCCCCCCCCCACCCCACCACCCCACCACTACCACCACCCTCCAAATCCCTCCATCCTCTCTCTCTCTCTCTCTACAAACCTAACCCCCGGCCTTTGAAGCCCCTCCGTAGATCCCCCCTCCGCCACAGACACTGACCAACGTAAATATCTCAACACTAATTGTGTTTTCGCGTCTGTGTGTTGCGGCTTATTTTGTCCATTTTATAATCCAGAAGCACGACAACACTGCACCTTTATTTACCGGGGGCATTATTGCGCAATATGTGTTACACGGCACAGAGAAGTCGTGCCGCTCGATGCCCTGCAGCAGTCGGATCTGCAGCCGGACCCGTCGGTGACACATCCCCGTGCCGAGGTCATTACGGGTACGAGACACGGCCCCCCGTTACTTACCGTGGCGTTCTGCGAGCGGGTACGCGGGCCCATGTTCAGTTGAATTATCGGCGAAGTAAATAACGCGTCCCCCTCCCCGCCGAGCGGGTAACGCCCTTCCATCTGCGTGTGAAGTGGGTCCGAGCGAAGGGAGGAGGAAAAGCCGTTTTTCCGGGCAGGCCGGAGGGACGAGAGCTCTGACCTTTGCTGTGTAATTACGCCGCAGCCCTGATTGGCTAATTACGGTACACCTGTTAACTAAGAACCGAGAGCTAGCCGGCAGATTATGCATGACCTAATTATGTTTACTTATAATTGGAGGCGAACGGAGGAGGGGTTTTTCCTTCTCTTCAGAGTAATTGGCAGCTTTTCCACTTTCTTCAAAGTGTACAGCGTCCCTGTGTTTTGACTTTATCCGTCCATTATCCCAACCGCTTATCCTGCTCTCGGGGTCGCGGGGATGCTGGAGCCCATCCCAGCAGGCACTGGGGTAGGCTGCCATCACACAGGACCCCCCCACACACACACACAGTAAGGGACTACTTAGTACGGCCCGTTCACCTGACCTACATGTCTTTGGACTGGGGGAGGAAACCCACGCAGACACGGGGAGAACATGCAAACTCCACACAGAGGACGACCCGGGACGACCTCCGAGGTGGGACGACCCCGGGGCTCGAACCCAGGACTTTCCTGCTGTGAGGCGACCGCGCTAACCGCTGCACCACCGTGCCGTCCCATGTGACTTCATGTCGTCTCAATTTTTTGTTTTTTTTAGGAGGATGTTTTGGGTTAATAGTTGTCTCCGTCCACCTCCTTCTCCCCCCCCCCCCTCTTCTCATTCTCTCTCATTCCAACCATGAAGCTGTTTGTCTTCCGTCCCGGGTTAAGCTGCTTCGCGCGAAGGAGCTGAACAAACACCAAAAACACTCGAGCCATTTGCATTAACAAACGCCCGAGCTCGCCCGACTCTCCCATGGGGGGAGGACGAGGTTGAATCTCTTGTTTTTTTTCTCCTCCTGTAGATGAGAAGATATTCATCTTAAAGACGTTGCCAATTCACCGAGGTGTCGCGTACCGTTCGCAGCCTGACTTGTTTGTCATGTGGTTTGTGTTTGTTTGCATCGGCGGTAGCTGTGTCGCGTCAGGGAGATTTGCAGAGATTTGTTGTGTCTCTCACGGTTCACACAGGGATGATTGAAGCTAACGGGACGTGATGGGAGATTCTAGTGGAGTCAGAATTAGTTGAAAGAGGTTTAGGTTTCGACATTTGCTCCGTCGATCCAAAACCATGTCTTGCAGCGGATGGGCATTTATTTATTTATTTATTTATTGTTTGTTTGTTTGTTTGTGAAAGTCATCACTGGGAGGTAATGTGCGCCATAGACGGAAGCCAAAAAATTGTACACAAGTTTGCAGTGAAGAGTAGAATTTTTGTTTTGCATTATCAAGAAATAGAAGTCCGGGTGGCGGGGTGGTCTGTTCCGTTGCCTCCCAACACGGGGGATCGCCGGTTCGAATCCCCGTGTTAACCTCCGGTTTGGCCGGGCGTCCCTACAGACACGATTGGCTGTGTCTGCGAGTGGGAAGCTGGATGTGGGTATGTGTCCTGGTCGCTGCAGTAGCGCCTCCTCTGGTCGTTCGGGGCACCTGTTTTGGGGGGGGGGCTGGATGGGAATAGCGTGATCCTCCCATGCGCTGCGTCCCCCTGGCGAAACTCCTCACCGTCAGGTGAAAAGAAGCGGCTGGTGACTCCACATGTATCGGAGGAGGCATGTGGTAGTCTGCAGCCCTCCCCGGATCGGCAGAGGGGGGTGGAGCAGCGACCGGGACGGCTCAGAAGAGTGGGGTCATTGGCCGGATACGACTGGGGAGAAAAGGGGGAAAAATCCAAAGCAAAAAAGAAGAAAAAGTACAGAAGTTTGCAGGGAAGAGTAGAGTTTGTGTTGTGTTTGGTTTGCATTATGAGGAACTAGATCTGCCTTGTCCGCACTGCTTCCCTGTCGGAGGCCTCAGGGAGCCGTTGCAGCAGGTCGCCGTGCAGGTCGGATGTCTCGGCGCCCCCTCACGCACACACAAGCCCTGCAACCAGCAGCGTACACCAGCCACGGCCTCCATCTTCTCCCTGATATCTGGATGTCAGGAACGAGCTACAAATAGTACACACCACAAAGAGTTCGCACAGTGTTCGCTGGTGTGTTCGAACCGCGGGGTCACGCCGACAAGTCACGAAGAGTACGACTGAGAACATGCAGACAGGAATAACAGTCAACTGTAGGGGAGGAGTGCTGCCTGCTATTGTGATGGATGAACTGTGATGTAGCCCCGAATGAGCAACTTTTCATCCTAGAAATAGATATACCGGTAAAGACAACGCCGCTGTGTAAATCGAAGCGTATTTAGCGGTGGAGGAGCAGTCCCAACGGTGAAAGGTATCAAAAAAAGCACAAACAAGAGTTTTGCAGAATCGCTAAGACGCCGCCCTCGTGTTTAACAAGACGTAAATCCTGCTCATGTCCTGGTCACAGCGATATGATAACAAACGGAGTCGTGTTTTAACGGCTCGTTTTCGGGGACTTTCTGCCGCAGATTGATTTTCTTTCCATTTCTACCGGGTATTCGCTAAGAACAGGTTGGCGAGGTGCCAGTAACATCAATAAGTCAGAAAACCAACATGGAGGGTCTTATTTCACATCAGAGCAATTACGAGCGACGTCTGAACAGCTGTCTGTACCTTTCACTGTCAGCGTGGCAGCCCCGCCCGCCTCGCCCTGCAGCCCGAGCTGGCTCGCCGCTCAGCGGTCTGCTTTCTCCACAACCGCAGTCGTGTTTAGTGGCCGTGCAGGTTTGCAAATACGTGGAATTTGACTCCGGTTTCGTGGCTCTCGCAGTGTACTTAACATAGAATAACAACACTACAACACAACAATCTGTAGATATATACACAAGGGTTGACTGGTACGAGCGAAATAAGAGGCGGTCAAGTGCAGTGGTGCAGAGAATACATCAGAGAAATATTGAAATATTGTTTTTTTTTTTAAATATTGTCACCGTTACTTGCGTTTCATTTCTGCTTCTGGTGTGGGAAGATGGCGGCACGCATTCATGTTTGCAGCGGCCTCACCCAGTACCGTCCATGCAGTGTCTTTTGTCCATGTCTAAGTTTTGTCTTTGCTTGATGGCTGGGAGAGCTTGGTCTGCTGTGTCCTGTGGGCCTAGGGACCACAGCCCTGCCCGGAGCTGTGCCCGAGGAGGTAGCACCTAGGGCGGTCTGACAGGACATGGAAGCGGGGCAGGCTAAGCTAACTGCTAGCCCATGCAGACCAGCAGTTCTGATAACACCAAGGGCGGTCTGACAGGACATGGCAGCGGGGCAGGCTAAGCTAACTGCTAGCCCATGCAGACCAGCAGTTCCGATAACACCGAGGGCGGTCTGACAGGACATGGAAGCGGGGCAGGCTAAGCTAACTGCTAGCCCATGCAGACCAGCAGTTCCGATAACACCGAGGGCGGTCTGGCGGCGGCCTCACCTGGTGTTGACTGTGGGGTTTTTGGTGTTCTTGCGTGGAGTGCGGCGAGGTGTGTCGAGGGTGTTTGGCCGGGAGAGCTGGCGCTGGATCGGCTGGGGAAGCCTGGTCTGCTGCATCCGGAGGGCCCAAGGACCACGACCCCTGCCTGGAGCTGCACCTGAGGAGGAAGCACCAAGGGCGGTCTGACAGGATGCAGAAGCAGGGCAGGCTAAGCTAACGGCTAGCCTATGCAGACCGGCAGTTCTGGCAGTCATCCTGACCGGCGTTTGTTCCCTTGGACTGATTTTTTTAATTTTTAGTTTGGATACATGTGCTGGTTTAGATAGATGTGTTAGTTAGTATGTGTGTTCTTGTAGTTTTTGGATGTGTTTGTGTCTTTGTATTGCACTACTGTGGGCTCCCCAATGTTCCTGATTCACTCAGAAATTTTTTTTAACTTTAATTTATTTTCTGGCGCTACTTCCAGATTCCCTGCCAGGTTATCTTTTGTGCAGCCTTCGGGTGTTGCACAGTTCTAACACATCACGGTGACTTGTTTCTTATGGAATTCCAGTTACACAACGTGTTGCGATGCGAGTGCAAAGCTTTTCTGCTGAAGTCCTTCACCAGTGACGACGAGTTCCAGTTTTATAATTTCATTTAAAACAGTTTGAAAGGGAAGAATGATGTGAATCTGAGGGACGGGACTGGTGCGTATCACTTTTCCTTCAGTCCTTTAACACTTGGAAATAATGTGAAGCGTGCCTCTGCTTCTTCCCACCGCCGAGTTACATCAGCGGCGGAGAGCGAAATGCGTTCACATGTCACTGTGCTGGAGACCAGAAGAAACGTCAGACCTCGACAGGCCTGCAGCCTGCTGCCTCCGAACGGTTCAGGCTCAGTTCCCGCTGCTGACATCACATTCTTCCACATCCAGCGTCGGATTTCGCCCTGTGTGCACTACATCATTATTCACGTATCGACGAGTGACTGCAGTGTGGCGCTTTCGTGAGGTGTCGGAAGGACACCTCCACATCGAGAGATTTTTGTTGTCTTGCAGCTTGCCGTGCCACTTGGTGTCAATGTGGAAATTTAACCTGAACTGAAAGGTCATATCGGGAAGACAGAGGGGCAAATATAGAAACGTTTACCGCCGTGAATGTTTACACGAAAGCTGAAATTCAAGTCCAAGTGTAGAGGTAATTGAACCATGCAGTGTGTGTGTGTGTGTGTGTGTGTGTTCATCTGTCAGACTCCGCATAGATCTGCTTATACGTTTTGTGTTTTTTTTTTTGTTTGGCGAAGAGGGACCGTCAATAAAGTCTGTGTTGGTCTCCGGATGTCCTTGGACCACCCGAGCTTTTCTCAAACAAACAAATGAAACGGGGGGCCAGAAATCCATTCTGCCTGGTTTTAAGGCTCATGGGGGGAATTCCTCAGTAATAGAGGTCAAAGGTGAAAGGAGAGAGGGCAGAGGCTGGCCCAAAGGTTAGACAGGGGCGGACCAGTCTCCAAACGCCGCAGTCTGGCTCTACAATCGGTGCTTGGGAACACCTTTGTAATTACACTTTGGATTCGCACAAGTCTCGTGATTTTTCCCATCACCACTATTTTGGACTGTTGGAGGAATGTGCGACTCATAAACTTGTGCAAATTTACTTTTTCCGTGCGTGTGCATGTGCGTGTGCATGTGCTGTTGGTGCTCCTACGTTCCAATGATGCCAGGCCGTACTGGGGGCGTGGCCAGCTGGCTGCCCCGTCACCGCGCTTCACTACACTTAACAGAACCTTTACAGCCAGATCGAGCAGTTAAAAGCCTTTATAGGGCACCGTCCACCAATAAAAGCCCCCTCTTCCTGTCCTCTCCTCTCCTCTGGCAGACATTTTGTGCAGATTAAGAGAAAATGTGCAATTCATAAAAAGACAAAGGGATGACTGATAACAAAATATTAAGAATAATAATAATGACGAGTAATGTACCGTCCTCCCTTATCCCATCCCCTCATCTCACGTGTCACTGTTTTGAAGACCCCTTCCAAGGGCCAGTTTTTCCAAGTCCCTCGCTGTTTTCAGACAGGGAACTCCCGAAAGCCACGTGACTCCCAATTCACATTCTCAGCCAATAACACACAAATAATACCACTTGAGAGTAGGGCTGTGCGATATGACTAAAATCTCATATCATGATATAGATCGTTCATATCACGATAACGATACATATCACGATAACGATACAGATCACGATGTGGGTCATTCATATCACGATAATGATACATATCACTATAACGATACATATCACGATATAGGTCAGTCGTAACATGATAACGATACATATCACGATAACGATACAGATCACAATGTGGGTCATTTGTATCACGATAACGATACAGATCACGATGTGGGTCATTTGTGTCACGATAACGATACATATCATGATGACGATACTTATCACGATATAGGTCATTCATATCACGATAACGATACATATCACGATATAGGTCATTCATAACATAACGATACATATCACGATAACGATACATATCACGATATAGGTCATTCATAACATGATAACGATACATATCACGATAACGATACAGATCATGATGTGGGTCATTTGTGTCGCGATAACGATACATATCATGATGACGATACATATCACGATATAGGTCATTCATATCATGATAACGATACATATCACGATATAGGTCATTCATATCATGATGACGATACATATCACGATATAGGTCATTCATATCATGATGACGATACATATCACTATAACGATACATATCACGATATGGGTCATTCATAACATGATAACGATACAGATCACAATGTGGGTCATTTGTATCACGATAACGATACATATCACTATAACGATACATATCACGATATAGGTCATTCATATCATGATAACGATACATATCACTATAACGATACATATCACGATATGGGTCATTCATAACATGATAACGATACATATCACTATAACGATACATATCACGATATGGGTCATTCATAACATGATAACGATACAGATCACAATGTGGGTCATTTGTATCACGATAACGATACATATCACTATAACGATACATATCACGATATGGGTCATTCATAACATGATAACGATACATATCACTATAACGATACATATCACGATATGGGTCATTCATATCATGATAACGATACATATCACTATAACGATACATATCACGATATGGGTCATTCATAACATGATAACGATACATATCACTATAACGATACATATCACGATATGGGTCATTCATATCATGATAACGATACATATCACGATATAGGTCATTCATATCACGATAACGATACATATCACGATATAGGTCATTCATATCATGATAACGATACATATCACTATAACGATACATATCACGATATGGGTCATTCATAACATGATAACGATACAGATCACAATGTGGGTCATTTGTATCACGATAGCGATACATATCACTATAACGATACATATCACGATATAGGTCATTCATATCATGATAACGATACATATCACTATAACGATACATATCACGATATGGGTCATTCATAACATGATAACGATACATATCACTATAACGATACATATCACGATATGGGTCATTCATAACATGATAACGATACAGATCACAATGTGGGTCATTTGTATCACGATAACGATACATATCACTATAACGATACATATCACGATATGGGTCATTCATAACATGATAACGATACATATCACTATAACGATACATATCACGATATGGGTCATTCATATCATGATAACGATACATATCACAGTATAACGATACATATCACGATATGGGTCATTCATAACATGATAACGATACATATCACTATAACGATACATATCACGATATGGGTCATTCATATCATGATAACGATACATATCACTATAACGATACATATCACGATATGGGTCATTCATAACATGATAACGATACAGATCACAATGTGGGTCATTTGTATCACGATAACGATACATATCATGATAACGATACATATCACGATATGGGTCGTTTTATATCACGATAACGATACATGTCATGATAACGATACATATCATGATATAGGTCATTCATATCACGATAACGATCCATATCACAGTATAGCACATTTTCTGTAAATTCAGTGAATAAATACTTTATATAAAATGACCACATGGAATTTCCTATTATTACATTTTGAATTATATACCTACTCGACAAATAAAAGGTACTTACTCATATTTGATTATTTTTATTAGTTTGTGGTTAGCTAGTTTCTGGTTAAGGTGGGTCCAGGTTAGCAGGTGTTTTCTGAGAGAATGTCTATAGAGACTCTCCCTCAGCCTCAGAGTTGGAACGAGTCAGAACATTCGCAGCTCAAGTATTTGGTGACTGCAGAGAAACACCGCTTTCTGTTTCACTCAGAATCAGGAAAAATTCTGATTTTCTACCAAAATAACACATTTTATCCCAAATATGATTTTTTTTTTGCGCATGTATTTTATCAAAATGAAAATAGCAACATATCCATCGAACATTGTTCACTTATTGATGGTCAGGGTCTTTTTTAGATTCATTAATGTGCAAACTCTAACGCATACACATACCAAGCACATTCATTTCCTCCTTCGCAAACCGGGCCCCCCAGTCTGGTCCAGGGTCCCTGTTTTGTTCAAGCCCCAAAATCAGGAAGTTCTCTGCTGGCGACCTGAAACCTGAAGAGCCCGAGACAAAGACCAATCAGTGATGGGCAGAAGGCAGCTCTGCTACGGGCCTCAACCACTTCTCAACCTCCCCAACCTGTGTGTGTGTCCGTGTGTGTGTGTGTGTGTGTGTGTGTAGGGGTAACTCACTGAACAGAGCAGCACCCTATTGTTGGTAGTGAAATGCAGGGAAGTGGAGTGGCTGGGAACAGGCAGAGGCTGTGGAGGATGTGCAGCCTCTGCTGCGCTCTGCTTTTGTGACGGTGGCCTGGGCGTTTGTTGTCCTGACAGTCACAGCTACCCACGGCTGAGGCCCCCTTTTGCCATTGCTGACTCTGGGTGGGTATGTTTTTTTTTTTTCCTCGTGCACCCTCCTTTCCTCCCTCCCTCCCTCCCTCCCTCCCTCCCCCTCCGTCTCTGCACTGACTTAGAAATGGAGGGGTCATGGGTCAGGGGGAGGGGGAGATAGGCAAGGGGGGAGGGGTCATCTGGGAAACGGTGACCTCTTTGTGTGCACTGGGCCAGAAGACCCCTCCCCCTTTTTATTCTCCCTGTTACGTTCCCCCTCCTCCTCCTCCTCCTCCTCCTCTCTCTCTCGGTCTCCTGCTCTCACTCATTCTCACCCCACCCCCACTCAGCCCACCCCCACCCCCACCCCCCCCTCTGATGGCCCTGGGGCAGTGGCAGTGACCTTGGCTTTGGCAGTGAAAAGAGGCCCAAACCTGCCACGGCCCCAAACTCCAGCCCCTTTCCCAAACAAGCCACACGGCAGTCCTGAGAGAACAAGAGCGAAGAGAAACAGGCTTTTAACCCACGCAGAAAAACGAAACCCAAAACGAAACAAAAAACATTAATTTGCCACCCTGCCACGAATTGTTTCACTTTTCCGACGACCCCCCGTGCAGGCTGAATGGTTGGTCTGTGTGAACTGAAGTTTCATTTGGATAAAACATTGTAGTAAAGCTGAGTAATATAGCTGAAAAAAAATCACGATAAAACGTTTCATTTCAGTCGATATCAATAATTACTGATCATTTTAAAGACATATTTTTAATAAAGACCAGGGGGAAAAGGGTTGAATTTAACCACTTTATTCATCAAGGTGCACAAATAATAATTTAAAAGTTAACACAATGAAAAACACACACGAATAAATACATTTACACAAATAAATAAAAATAGATAAGGGTAAAGGAACGATCTCGCCGCTTGCACTCGTTTTCTCACTCCACGCTGTTTCTGTTGTTGTGTCACATGGTGACGATGCAGCTGAACAACACGCCTGTTACCTGATTGGCTGTTTATGTGTCACTCATAGCACGCTCCGTTAATCAGGGATATGATTGGCTGTTTATGAACCAGGAAGGGAGCACGCATATAGTAGTAGTAATAATCATAATAATACATTTTATTTGTGGGCACCTTTCAGAGCACTCAAGGGCACCTTACAGAACACAGTTAAAAAACAAAACAAAAAAACCCCCAAACAAACAGCACTGTACCAGACAGCATAAAATCAAAATAAAGCAGGGTAGACAATAAAAAGTTAAAACAACAGATAAGTATAAAATTATCATCTGTACAAAACTCAATGAAGTGTGTATCAGACTGAATATGCCAGTTTGAAAAGGTGCATTTTGAGATGTGGTTTAAAGGTTGAAAGAGTGTCAATGTTGCGAATGTCTTGTGGGAGAGAGCTCCATAGGCGGGGGGCAGAACGACTGAAGGTTCTAGACCCCATGGTAGTCAAGGAGGCCAATGGTGTAGTGAGTTGGAGAGTAGAAGAGGATCTGAGTGTCGGGGGCGTGTGGATGTGAAGGAGTTCAGAAAGATATGAAGGAGTTAGGTTACTAAGGGCCTTAAAAGGTGATGAGCGTATCTTGAAGTCAATATGGTATTTAACAGGGAGCCAGTGGAGTTGCTAAAGAACAGGAGGGATATGATCTATGGAAGGAGTTCTGATAATGATTCGGGCAGCTTAATTCTGGACCAACTGAAGTTTATGAAGACACTTGAGGGGAAGACCAAAGAGGATAGAATTACAGTAGTCAATACGGGATGTAACCAGGGTGTGAGTGAGTATGGCGGTGCTGTTCGGTGTAAGTGACGGGTGAAGACGATTAATATTGCGTAGGTGGAAGTATGCAGACCGAGTAACATTGTTGATGTGAGCTTCAAAAGATAATGTGCTGTCAAAGATGACATCCAGACTCTTAACCTGACGTGATGGAGGAACTATAGAATTGTCAATGGTTGGGGAAAAACTATCAGGTTTAGCCAAAGTAGATTTAGTACCTACTAAGAGGACCTCGGTTTTGTCACTATTAAGTTTGAGGAAGTGCTATGAAAACCAGGATTTCATTTCTAGTAAGCAGTCAGAAGGGGAAGTGGGTGGAAGAGTGGAGGTAAACTTGGTGGATAGATAAAGCTGGGTGTCATCTGTGTAGCAGTGAAATTGAATGGCAAATTTCCTGAAAATGTGGCCAAGAAGTAATGACTAAATAATAAATAGGAGGGTCCCAATACAGAGCCCTGGGGAACACCGGTAGTAAAAGGAAAGGACTGTGATCTTAAAATTTAAAGTTGGATAAACTGAGTGCAGCCAGAGAGATATGATCTAAACCAGTCAAGGGGGGTGCTAGTTATTCCAGTGGAAGCTAATCTCTGTAGGAGGATGCTATAATATAACACATATCCAAAAGAAATTGAATCAAGTGCAGCTGGACTTGGTATATATCCGTGAAGACGTTTCACCTCTCATCCAAGAGGCTTCATTAGTTCGCGCCTTTCTGACTAGACCAAGCTGGTCTGGATGAATGAGAACATTTACAGACAATATAACACATAACGAATGCATATTCGTTATGTGCTTTCATGGTGGTTTGCATTTAATGCATTTAAGTGAAACATTTTGTAGTTTTTGTTATTGTGCATATCGGTTATCACTTCATTTTACTCACCGGTTTCATCGTAGAGATTTTGGATGATGCACCCAACTTAATAACGGCGTGTTTTGGGGTCACTGGACTTGAGCATCGGACATGTTTTAACAACCCCAGTTTAACTGATTAATCCTCATTATAGTCAGATAAATTCTTACAGTCATATTCAGCAGGTTTACGTAGATTTATATTTTACATGATAGCTTGTGTTAAAGTGAGCCATGTACACTATAAACAAAACGTCATGTGTGCATGGATACCAACCACATAGGCAGAAATTACAGTGTGGACGGGCACAGAGAAAATCAGTTGGGGTGTCCAGGTAGCGTGGCGGTCTATTCCATTGCCTACCAACACGGGGATCACCGGTTCGAATCCCCGTGTTACCTCCAGCTTGGTCGGGCGTCCCTACAGACACAATTGGCTGTGTCTGCGGGTGGGAAGCTGGATGTGGGTATGTGTCCTGGTCACTGCACTAGCGCCTCCTCTGGTTGGTCGGGGCACCTGTTCGGGGGGGAGGGGGAACTGGGGGGAATAGCGTGATCCTCCCACGTGCTACGTCCCCCTGGTGAAACTCCTCACTGTCAGGTAAAAAGAAGCGGCTGGCGACTCCACATGTGTAGGAGGAGGCATGTGGTAGTCTGCAGCCCTCCCCGGATCGGCAGAGGGGGTGGAGCAATGACAGGGAAGGCTCAGAAGAGTGGGGTAATTGACCGGATACAATTGGGGAGAAAAAGGGGGGGGGGATCCACATACAAAAAAAAAGGAAACCGGGTGGGCGTAGCCCATCCAAGACCAATCATACTTAATCGGTTCTGAAACACAAATGTTACCAAGGTAGGCCGTTACAACTTGCCTGAATGCACCACAGTTTAATCATACAGGGCTTATACATCATCAGAGCTAACGTTACAGGCTCCAAGACCAACGTTAACAGCGTTGCATAGCCTGGCACAGCGGCCACATATTCACACACACACTCTCTCACACACACACACACACAGCTGACAGATGCAACAGCATCATTAATCAAGTGTATGGATAGAGGTACACCGGCATCAGCATGCTCAGTAAGTTAAAAATGACACTTGAACATAGCCTGGCACGGCAGCCACATAAGCCACACACGTGCTGCACACACACACACACACACACACACACACACACACACACACACACACACACACACACTCACACGGCAGACGCAGCATCAGCGTTTAATCCAGTTGTACACCCAACAAAAACTATACCCAATAAAAGTAATATCGCAATAGGCTACTGCGGTTGGAAATTGTAAATGAGCTCACTTATGATGATTACAGCAGGAGATGGTTGGGGCTTGGTGTTGTTCCTCTGTGCAGTGCGCAGGGTGTAGACTGAGTGAAAGAGGCGGGGCTGCTAACAATCTGGCGCTGCAAGATGCACTGCCACTCAAAAAATCTGACCTACCGTCATCGTCATCATGTGGTTAACAAGAAGCAAGACACCAGAAATGTTTGGTTTTTATTGTTCGTGTTGGGTTTTGTTTTGTTTTTTCTTCAACAATAGCGTAGGAAATATAGGCCATCTGGGAAGCGTAGTGGTCTATTCTGTTGCCTATCAACGTGGGGATTCAAACCTCCGGCTTGGTCGGGCGTCCCTACGGACCGTGTCTGCAGCTGGGAAGCCAGATGTGGGTATGTGTCCTGGTCGCTGCACTAGCGCCTCCTCTGGTCAGTCGGGGCACCTGTTGGGGTGGAGGGGGGAATAGCGTGATCCTCCCACGCGCTACATCCCCCTGGTGAAACTCCTCACTGTCAGGTGAAAAGAAGCGGCTGGCGACTCCACATGTATCGGAGGAGGCATGTCGGCAGAGGGGGTGGAGCAGCGACCGGGACGGCTCGGAAGAGTGGGGTAACTGGCCGGATACACCTGGGGAGAAAGGGGGGGGGGAGAAGACTAATACTCAGATTTATTTTTTTCTAGTTTGCAGCTAACTCATACATTGTTTATGATTATGCTGGGTGTGCTAGCTTGAGGTTTAACATGGCACAGGCACCTCCGGGCACACCCGTGGCTACGCGGTTGATGGATGCCCATGGTGATCGGCCCATGATTTCTGCAAATTGACCCAGGAAGTAGCTCAGCATTGCAACGGACCATTGTAATGGACACTGCGGGTATAACCTTTGTGTTCGCTCGCAAATACGTGTCATAATAACTGGGGTTGAATCGGACTTGCTGAAACATGTCTGGCACTCGTGTTCAGTTGCCCCAAAAGACGCCGAGTCCAGCGGTGGCCCCCGTGTCCAAAACCTCCACAACGAAGCTGGTGAGTAAAATGATGCCATAACCGATATGCATGATGATAAATACTACTAAAATAAGACACCGGTTGTAAGCAAAACAAAAAAAAATACGGAATCATCCTTTAACTCTGTCCTGGGTTGTGTGTCACACGGGTACAGTGCACCTGAAATGGTACGGGGGTTAGAAACCTGTCAGCTTCCTGTATGTGTGTGTGTGTGTGTGTGTAATAGGGCCAGCAAGGGACGAGGCGAATTCCTCAGAAACCAATTCCAAGAGTTTGCTACTGGGACGGAATGCAGGCAGAGGTTTCTGGGACGGACATTTCCTCCTGGACAGCGTGTTTGTGCGCGCCGTGCGACGAAGGGGGGCCTGCTTTGATTCACGGCGACAAAATTTGTCAGCGTGCATCGCTTCATCTGCTACCACGGCCAGAGTTTGTCCAGATGCCGACGTTGGACGAAGTAAGAAGGGGGGCGCACGTTGATTTGCGCGGCGGAGGAAGCGAGCCGGAGTTGGAAAACCCGCCGCGCGTAAATCAGGCCGGGACAGATGAAAGCAGAAGAAGGTAAGGAACGAAATAGACGGAACATGTGTTGGTGGTCTCAAGTGATCTCAGGGCCCCCGTGGCTCTGGAGGCTGGACCTTGAACCAGGAAGGAACATTCCATTCCGATGCTGCGCCGTGACCCGCTGACCCCGGCAGCTTTATTTCAAGGGCGGCTTTCGACAAACAGCAGGATGCAAAGCGCCAGCAACGGCCCCGCTTAGCTCGAAGAAGCACGCCTCTGCAGTTGGAGCACGCAAGAAAAATGTACCCCTAAGTTCTCAATACGCCCCCCCCCCCACACACACACACATGCTCACGCAAGATCACACACTCGTAATACATCGCTGTAACGGAGAAATTACCTGCAGTCAAAATGAGAAAGCGCCCGCAGCAACGCATGCACGCGGGTTCGTGCACGGGCGCGCTCCCAGTGCACGCTGCCAGCAGCCGATATGGATTCCCAGAACTCCATCCCAGCTCGACTTAAGCCCTTTTTCCTTTCCCGTGTACTTGGTTCAAAGTTTCTCCCAGAAAACTCATGTTTCCACAGTAAGCAGGCAAGCCGTCTCAGGAGCCTTTGCAAAGTCCCGCCTTAAGTGGTTAGCCCCGATGCTCAGGGAGAAGGGGCCGTTCAGCTGACTGACGTACAAAGACTATATCTCCTCTTCCCAACCGCAGAATTTCATCACATTCATGAATGTCTGTCTTCTTTCTTAAATTTTGGTAGATCCACTTTCGAAAGTGTGTTTTTAAGTCGTAAGCTGGAATATGTGAATGCTTCACCGCCAAAAGATTGAAAACTAAGCTTGTGGTGTAACACAGCTCCGGGTTTACCTGCTCAGGTGGCGCGTCAAGTTGGAGGGGAGGGGCAACTCAGATTCGTCTACGCCGATTCAGACAGAATACTTTGGGCAAAAGTTGGGAGGAAATCCCAGAAAAATTGATTCAAGCTTCAGTTTATCATCGGTGAAGCTCGATATGACATGTGTATCTTTTATTTTCCGCATCTGATAATTGCCATAGCTTCTCCTGCAGCACTGTGTGTCTCTCAAGTTCTCTCTCTCTCTCTCTCTCTCTCTCTCTCTCTCTCTCTCTCTCTCTCTCTCTCTCTCTCTCTCTCTCTCTCTCTCTCACTCTCTGTCTCTCTCTCTCACTCTCTGTCTCTCTCTCTCTCTCTCTCACTCCCTCTGTCTCTGTCTCTCTCTCTCTTTCTCTGTCTCTCTCTCTCTCTCTCTCTGTCTCTCTCACTCTCACTCTCTCTCTGTCTCTGTCTCTGTCTCTCACTCTCTCTCTCTCTCTCTCTCTCTTTCTCTGTCTCTCTCTGTCTCTCTCACTCTCTCTCTGTCTCTGTCTCTCTCTCTCACTCTCTCTGTCTCTCTCTCTCTCACTCCCTCTGTCTCTCTCTCTCTCTCTCTCTCTGTCTCTCTCCCTCACTCTCTCTCTCTCTCTCTCGCTCCGTCTCTGTCTCTCTCTCTCACTCTCTCTGTCTCTCTCTCTCTCACTCCCTCCGTCTCTCTGTCTCTCTCTCTCTCTCTCTGTCTCTCTCTCTCTCTGTCTCTCTCACTCTCTCACTCTCTCTCTGTCTCTGTCTCTCTCTCTCTCTCTCTCTCTCTCTCTCTCACTCTCTCTGTCTCTCTCTCTGTCTCTCTCTCACTCTCTCACTCTCTCTGTCTCTCTGTCTCTCTCTCTGTCTCTCTCACTCTATCTTTGTCTCTCTCACTCTCTCTGTCTCTGTTTCTCTCACTCTCTCTGTCTGTGTCTCTCTCACTCTCTGTCTCTCTCTCTCTGTCTCTCTCTCTCTCACTCTCTGTCTCTCTCTCTCTCACTCACTCACTCACTCACTCACTCACTCACTCTCTCTCTCTCAACACCAAACACTTACAGGTCACAGGTGTGGGCTAACTGTGGCCTTCATCAGAGTTCTACTGATTTCTATGTTGGGACTGCCAACAAACCACATTCCAAATAGGACGTCATCACCACCCTCCTCTCCCACTCCCGTTACTGGACTGGGTAGATGTAACCCTATTAGGATGTCTTCTCACTAGGAGCCCTACTGCTACAGCGTTAGTGGAATTAAATGGAACGTCTTGCACTGTTGCATCTAATCGTTTCAAACTTCTGGCTGCTTAAAAACGTGTCTAGATGAATTAGATCTCTGATAGTGTATTGAGATGGATCTCAGACTAAGGTCTCAGAGGGTGAGACCTTAGTCTGAGATGGAACCAATCCAGGAGTTAGCCTTCTCCCTGTCTGTACAGGGAACACAGTCATGCTGCGTTCCATTCAAAGTCCAAGGTCGGAATTTCCCAGGAGGAATTTCCAATTTCCGACCCCCAGGCATTCCAGGTGCAAGATGCCAAACGTAAACAAAAAACATGGCTGACTGTGATGAACTGGTGTGTTTATTGGCAAGTGTATAGACAACTGACTTGTCAGCAGTGCTGCGTCCTTGCATATATAAACAAAACAGAGGAATAACTTTTATGCAGAGATAACTTTCAGGGATTGTTTACCATATATGTGTATTTTGGGGGGGGTTCCCCCTTTTTCTCCCTAATTGTACACAGCCAATTACCCCACTCTTCCGAGCCATCCTGGTTGCCGATCCGGGGAGGGCTGCGGACTACCACATGCCTCCTCCCATACATGTGGAGTCGCCAGCCGCTTCTTTTCACCTGACAGTGAGGAGTTTCACCAGGGGGACGTAGCACGTGGGAGGATCACGTTATTCCCCCCAGTCCCCCCCCCAAACAGGCACCCCGACCAACCAGAGGAGGCGCTAGTGCAGCGACCAGGACACATACCCACATCCGACGATCCCTGTGTTGGTAGGCAACGGAATAGACCGCCACACTACCCGGACACCCGTCGACATATTTTGAAATCAATTTACATGCAGAACAGGTTTAACTATATGATAGTATGCATTATTGTAATTAAATACAGGCAAGTGTGTTTTACGTTGCCTTAGTTGACGGCTTACCATTAACACTGTGCACCTCCATGGATGCTGCCATTGTTGTGTGACATCAGACAACCGCTGCCCCTCGAAGTTGGGGTAGATGGATTTGCCCCGATTTCACAAGTAGGGAATCTGACTTTGAATGGCGTTCCACTGTACCTTTTCTAATACAGCAGGAGGACTTTTTCTATTATAGGGGGTCGGAAACTCTTGATTTCCGAGTCGTCTGGGACGCAGCATCAGAGCTGGACGATCGGGGAACAACACAGACTGCCAGGGTGTCCTGACAGGAATCCTCTATCTGTCCATCTGAAGGACCCTTCACTCTCAGAAATTGAGGTACAGAAGAGGTACACTTAGGTACATTAAGCAACAGAGGTACAATATTGTACTTTGAAGGATCAGATATGTATCTTTCCATGAGCTGAAAGGTAACAAAGGCACTTAAAAGACAATGAAGCGTCTTTACTTGGGGACTTTATTGTACTTCAGAAAGGTACTGCCCCAGCGACAAGCATTTGTACCCACTTAGGTATAGACTGGTACTTGTTTTTCTTTGTTGTAGGGGGGTTTTGCCACCTTCATGGATATCTCTCAGCATTATAACCTGTAGGGAGCTAGCTAGCTGGCTACTGGTACGTCAGATAACCAGCACAGGGAGCCATCGCAGGAACATCTGCAGGGTTTCCAGCAGCCGTCGTCGGGTCTTTTAGCATTACTGTTCTAGGGTGTCAAATAATTCTCACATACTCGGTTGTTTTAGTTATTTTAGCCACTGTAATAGTAAAAATTCTCACTTAATTCTTTCTCTCTCTTTGTCATATAATGTGTGCGTGTGTAAAATCTTTGTTCTTGATATTTTGATATTTTTTTTTAAGCCTTTCTAAACTGGAAGAACAGCCTGTAAATACAATGGCTGGGTGTACAAAGGGACGATGCATGCTTTGATGGGCTCTTCTTGCAGCGGTGTGACAGGTGAAAACAGTCCTCCGAGTCTCCTCGGAGACTCGCACCACACTTAAGGAAGCTGGTATGAATCAGAATTATTCAAAACTAGTTCAGGCTCCCACAGAGGCTTACTATATGTAGACGATGTGACGGTTTATACTTTACGTTTATTTGGCCGACTGATCAGTCAACAACAAAGACCAACATTCAAAAATAGAGATTGCTTCCCCCCCCCCACATGGCTCGCACCATCTTGTGTATGTTATCTACACAATACAATACATGCATCTCGTTTTTTTTTTTTTTCATTTTTCCAACAAGAACCCTTCCCTCAATTTATGTAAAGCCTAAGCTGCTGCTTGTTTGCAGAACTCTTTAAACCTGTATATCATTATCTGACAGAACACCGATGATAACACGCGGCCTTTGTTTCCTCGTACTACAGGTAGAGGCAGAGACAAAGGGCTATCGTTCCTCACCCGCTGTCATCTCACACTAAGTGGTTATGACAAGGCCTGTACTCGTCTTTATTTCCTTCATGCCGCTTCCCTGGTTCTCTTTTTTCCCTCATGGACGAGTCTGACCAAGGCTCTGTGTTGTGGGTGTGGCAGAAAATCACACACATCCACAGATACACAAGAATACACAAGTACATGTGTGCCCCCCCCCTCACCACCAACAGTATCATCAGGCACATGCACACACACACACATGTGCATGCACACACACACACGTGCATGCACACACACACACACACACGTGCATGCACACACACACACATACATGCACACACACACACACACATGAACACACAGACACGCATGCACAAACATGCATGCAGCATGTGCATGTTCACGTGCAGCATGCGCTCATGCATGTGCACATACATGCACACTCATGCAGCATGCGTGCACGTGCACACACACACACACACACACACACACACACAAGTAGGTGTTACTGGCACCATATTAGCATGAATTCAATGTATTGGGATTAGCCAAAAAGGAGGAGCGAGCAGGGGGGGGGATGGGTTCCTGTGAGGAGCAGTAATATCCCCGGTGACCACGGTCAGCTGGCAGCTATGGAAGCCGCTAGAATGGAGGAGGGGTAAAAATGGAGAGAATGGGGAAGAAACCGCTCAACCGCCGACCGTCTCAAGCGGAAGACATGACGGTGGCGACATTTTAATGTCGCACCAGAGGAAGGATGGCAGCAGATTGTCATCTTTCATATGACATCTGCTACGAGGCTGTTTTTCTCTTCATCGGTCTCCCGTGTGTGTGTGTGTGTGTGTGTGTGTGTGTGTGTCACCCCCGATGTAAGGAGGCTGCTGCTCCTGTGGGGGCGGGGACGGAGATTAAGTGCTCTTATTTACCCCCCCCCCGGCTCTCTTCTCTAATTCTGTGTTAAGTGTCGATTCAGCGTCACCTCGCTTCTCTGCACCCGTGCGCGTGCACGCACGTGTGTCTCGCAACGGCGGCGTGCGGATTTGGTAAAGGTGCGGCGGCGGCGGCGGCTGGCAGAGGCGTCTCAGCTTCCCTCACTTTCTGCCGCCTGTCTTGTTGGCTGTGATTGATGTAACAAGGCCTCTCCTAGTAATTGAGCTCATATTTACAGAACGGAGCATCGGGGCTTCTGTTACCGAACCTCCATTTATCCCAGTGTGAGTCTTTGCACCAACACACACACACACACACACACACACACACACACACACACACCCAAGCACGCCAGGGTAAAGAATTCTACCTCTCAGGTTGTCCTCCCAACGCCACGTTATATTTCTGTCGGCAGTGCCTCTCTCCTCTCTCCTCTTTTGAGTCCACTTCCTCCATCTCTCGAGACACTCGCTACCTGCTGTCTTACTGTCTTGTAGTCCCGATGCCCCCACCCCACCTCACCCCACCCCACCCCACCCCCGCGAGCGCATCTCTGTTTGCCACACACGTGATGGCACAGTGTTGCTCGGGATGGTGATTAATGGCCACAATTCAGGCTGAAAAATTCCCTTGAGTGGCTGCCAGTTGGCTTACGCAGAGAAGAAACTCATTACTGCTGTCAGTTGAGCTGACAGAGCAGGGAGGGGTCTGAGGGATTTTGAGCGTGTGAGTGAGAAAGAGAGGGAAAGAGAAAAGGGAAAGAGACGGGGGGGGGGAGAGCGGGGGGGGGTAAAGAGAGAGGGAAAGAGAGGTGGGAAGAAAGCAGAGGGAAGAGAGCGAGGTGGAAAGAGAGAGAGAGCGGTGACGAGAGGGAAACAGTGAGGGGAAGAGAGCGGGGACGAGAGATGGGCAGAGAGCGAGAGAAAGGGGGGAAGAGAGGGGATATGAGAGGGAAAGAAGGCAGAGAGAAGGAAAGAACGAGGGAAAGAAAAGGAAAGAGAGCGAGGGAAAGAGAGGTGGGACGAGACACAGGGAAAGAGATGAGAAAGGGGGAGAGAGCGAGGGAAAGAAGGGAGGAGAGAGAAGGAAAGAACGAGGGAAAGAAAAGGAAAGAGAGCGAGGGAAGAGAGGGGGGATGTGAGAGGGAAAGAGAGCAAGGGAAAGAAGGGAAGAGAGAGAAGGAAAGAACGAGGGAAAGAGACGAGAAAGGGGGAGAGAGCGAGGGAACGAAGGGAGGAGAGAAAGGGGAAGAGAGAAGGAAAGAACGAGGGAAAGAGAGTGAGAGAGAGGAAAGGAAGAGAGGAAAGGAAGAGAGGGGATATGAGAGGGAAAGAGAGCGAGGGAAAGAAGGGAAGAGAGAGAAGGAAAGAACGAGGGAAAGAGAGGAAAGAGAGCGAGGGGATATGAGAGGGAAAGACAGCAAGGGAAAGAGGTGGGACGAGACCGAGGGACAGAGACGAGAAAGGGGGAGGGAGCGAGGGAAAGAAGGGAGCAGAGAAAGGGGAAGAGAGAGAAGGAAAGAAAAGGAAAGAGAGCGAGAGAGAGGAAAGGAAGAGAGGGGATATGAGAGGGAAAGAGAGCCAGAGAAAGAGACGAGAAAGGGGGAGGGAGCGCGAGGGAAAGAGACGAGAAAGGGGGAGGGAGCGCGAGGGAAAGAGACGAGAAAGGGGGAGGGAGCGAGGGAAAGAGAGCGAGGGGACGAGAGCGAGGGAGACTCATCCGTGCGCGTCAGCGACTTGCATGCACGTGTGCGCCCTCATGCCTGCGTTAGCTGCACGCATGCGCCAGCCGCGAGCGCGAAAGCGGCGGCGACGGGGGCGTGGCAGGGGGCTCGTGCTCGGGGGGGGGGGCGCGGGGTGATTTCCCAGAAATGGGCGCTGCACCTGAACCTGCGAGCGGCCCGCCTGCACAAGCGGCCCGCGTTCCGCCCCGTAATGGATAACCCGGCCTCGGCCTATCACGCCGCTTTACGAGCTGCTCTCGGCCACCGTCCAGCCGCTTTTGTTTACCTGCACATGTGCGGCTGATGGATAGCCCTGCACACATTAACCCCCCATCTTTCCCTTCCACGGGAGATCTTATCAGCCTAGGTAAATACAGCGGGCCGTGCGGGCGGCCAGACCCGGCGTCGTACCCTCTTCGTGTTTGATTAATGGAGTTTGATTTTTTTCCATTCTTACTAAAGATGGCGAGCAAGAATCAGAAGGAAGGGGGGAAAACGAAGGAGCAAGTGCCGGATTAAAAATAGATGGATAAAAAGCAATAAACGAAAAAGAGGCGTTCTGAGTCGCCGTGATAGCGAGAGGCCGGGGAGGCCCGCTGTCTGCCGGGAGATGTTTTTTCTCCTCGCGCTCACCAAAACAACAAAGGGTGCACGGACTAGAAGATGGGAAACGATTCGCATCCATTTGTGGCCATTGTGCCGCTCGCGCGGTCGTTTTGCGGAAATGCGGGGATTTCTGAAGAAGGGCCGGTGGGCCGCGTTGAGGTTCGGGGCTGCCAGACAAAGCTTTTAGGCATTATGCCGACACACAAACATGACAGTGTATATACAAATTTAATTTTGTGTATGCAATATTCAGTAGAGTATAGATAAGATCATAACAGTGTGGTAGTAGTAGAGTATAATAGAGATACAATACTGCATATATGAAGCTGCAATAGCACCAAGGACAGTAACACATGACCTAATGCCTGCTGGGACCGAGGAGAAGCAAATGGCAGAAAGGCGACCCCCCCACCCCCCACCCGGTGTCTTTTGTGTGTCTGTATGTGTGTGTGCGCACATGTGTCTGTATGTGTGTGACGGAGTGTGTGAATGTGAGGGAGTTCAGGTGGTCTTGGGGATCTCAGTTGTGCAGTGAACTGGCGCGCATGGGGTCTCACATAATAGTCCACTATTGAAACCACTAGTCCGGCATCCGGGTCTACTGGGTCCGGCTAGCGTAGCAGTCTGTTCCGTTGCCTACCAACACGGGGGTCGCCGGTTTGAATCCCCGTGTTGCCTCCGGCTTGGTCGGGCGTCCCTACAGACACAATTGGCCGTGGCTGCAGGTGGGAAGCCGCATGTGGGTTTGTGTCCTGGTCGCTGCACTAGCGCCTCCTCTGGACAGTTGGGGCGCCTTTTCGCGGGGGGAGGGGGAACTGGGGGGAATAGCTTGATCCTCCCACGCGCAACGGCCCCCTGGTGAAACTCCTCACTGTCAGGTGAAAAGAAGCGGCCGGCGACTCCACGTGTATCAGAGGAGGAGATATGTGGTAGTCTGCAGCCCTCCCCGGATCGGCAGAGGGGGCGGAGCAGCGACAGGGATGATTTGGAAAATAGGGTAATTGGCCAAGTACAATTGGGGAGAAAATGGGGAAAAAATACAAAAAAAACAAAAAGAAACCCAAGGCAAAACAAAACCACTAGTCGACACCGTGCATAGTTGTAGACTAACCCATCAGTGGTTTTAGCACCAAGCAGTAATAAAGAAGTGTCAATGCATCTACAGCAGCTGTGCAGCTGGGGGCGCTGTGAGGAGGTGGACATAGCTTTGGTGGTTGTTGAACATAGATTGGCTTAAACAATCATCTTTTACCTCACACCATGTTAAATAATGAGAATGTAAGGTATTTAGAGAAGGAAAGATTTGCGCTATCCCTGTGTTTCGGTTTTACGAGTGACCGTGGTGGCCGGTGACTTGAGTGACGGTCGGCAGCTGCTGAAAACACGAACAGAACACCGGGTCCCCCTAACAGCCGTTGATTTTGCTTTAATCAATCTTAAATACACATTTATCTGTGTTTAAAATCGTAGAGAATTCAGGAGGGCAGCCGGGAACCGCCACAGCCGGGACGCGAACCCGGGTCTCCCGCAGCACGGGCGACAACGTTAACGCGTCGACTAAAGGGTCCGACCCGTTACCCGAGGGCTAGCGAGTCTATTTTTCTGTGCAGGTTACACCAGGGTTTCCCAACCCAGTCCTCAAGGAACCCCTATCCTGTAGATCAGGGGTGTCAAACTCCAGGCCTCGAGGGCCGCAGTGTCTGCAGGTATTTGTTGCAACCGTGCACTACACCACCTGATTTAACTATTTAGCTCACCTCCAGGATCAAGGAGGGAAAGGAATTAGTTTAATCAGGTGGTGTAGTGCATGGTTGCAACAAATACCTGCAGACACTGCGGCCCTCGAGGCCTGGAGTTTGACACCCCTGCTGTAGATTGTCTTTGCAACCCTGAATAGGTACCTGTCTGTAGTTATTCAACCAATCAGCAATGAATTATGTCAGACGTCGCACACCTTGCATAATTAAATGCTGTGAGATGATTGGTTGAGTAAGTACAAGCAGGGCTACCTACCTATGCAGGGTTACAATGAAAATCTGCAGGATAGGGGTTCCTTGAGGACTGGGTTGGGAAACCCTGGTGTAACGTGCACAGAAAAATAGACTCGCTAGCCCTTGGGTAACGGGTCGGACCCATTACACTACCCCCCCTCTTTCGGGAAACAGGTCCCCGCGCTTCGGCATATCTGCTCCCTCACGACTCTGGGCGCACGCGCTTGCGATGACCTCATCTCACCGTCCCACTTCTGACACCAATTCAGGGGGGCAGCCGGGGGCCGCCACAGCCGGGACGCGAACCCGGGTCTCCCGCGCCACGGGCGACAGCATTAGCTAGTCGACTAAAGGGTCCGACCCGTTAGCTAGCGAGTCTGTCTATCCGCTCACGTTACAATACCCACGCTAACCATTTACGCAAGTTAAATTGTGCTCGGCAAGACTCGTTCACCTCTCGTAAGGTTTCGTAATGCGGTAAACAAACCGCAGCTGTGAGATCCGTCATTAGACGCTAGCTGCTCTGCTAATCCGTGTTTCCCCCACATTAAAGTGACTCCAAGAAATGTGAACGCTTCTTGTTGGCAACGCCATTTAACAGGGGTGTCAAACTCCAGGCCTCGAGGGCCGCAGTGTCTGCAGGTATTTGTTGCAACCGTGCACTACACCGCCTGATTTAACTAATTAGCTCACCTCCTGGATCAAGGAGGGAAAGGAACTAGCTTAATCAGGTGGTGTAGTGCACGGTTGCAACAACTACCTGCAGACACTGCGGCCCTCGAGGCCTGGAGTTTGACACCCCTGAAGGACCAGACGAGTATATATTATACCGAACATTCATTTTAAGATCATTCAAGACCTTTAGGCTTTTCAACAGCTGCCGTCACCATGACAACCACTGACGCGCTCGGCTGAAAGTCGCCAGTCAACACGGTCACTAGTCAAACTGAAACACCTGCAAGAAAGCCGTCGAGTTGCTACTGCGGTCACATCGAATCTCCAGCTCGCACAAACTTGCTGGGGGTTTAGTCCAATCAGATTGCGGCTCATTTGTGAACAGCGTCTCGGAGCCAATCGAGGAATCTATTTCATCTACCCCCTTGAAGTTGGCCCCGCCTACAGTAATTAACCCTTTACTGGTTGCATTTGAAACCTTTTTGATAAAAATTTGTCGTTATTCGGTGAAAATATATACATATCTCCTGCGAATAAATGACTACTCGACTACTTTTGGGGGGTAGTTAACTAGTAAAATACAGCCGTTGTGAATTCCCCCACACATGGGCCCATCCCTCCCTGTGTCTTTCAGACGTCCCGTGGTGCCACCAGATGAGGTCATCCGTCTCATCTAGTTCCCAGTAGCACACACGCACACACACACACACACACAAAACCAAGAAACGCGCAAACCTCATCAGCTCACCTTCATCTCGCAGAACTCTCTAGACTGTGTGAGGGTGTTGCTCCCGCCCACCACGTGTGATCTCAAGACAGCGGTAAAGGGGAGGGAGCCCATTTGATAGAGATCCATTCTGGTCTCTACTGAATGGGCTTCCAACCCAACAGTTGTCCTCTAATGAGGGGGAAGTAATCAGTGTTGGGCTGCGGAGGATTGTGACGCCAAATGTCCATCTAGGCTGTTATTCAGAGCCTCGGCTGTCTGCGGGCCTCGCTAATGTCTGGCCCCACAAAACGAGAGGCGGGGACAAGCCAAAGAAGAATTTAATGGCATTTCCATTTGAATAAAATGTTATTTCAGACCCAGATGTCTTTGAGCGTTTTTCGATATTTCAAACTCTGCGACGACAAAGCAGGACACGACAGAGATCAAGAACTTGTGGAGGTTCGTCTTTTGTCCTTGAGAACATGCGTACACATCTCTGCATGCATGCATGCATGTGGAGAGATAGGGCCCTTCGTACGAACCTGCGAGCATGTGCGCTGGTGGGAAGATGGAAGAGGCGGTGATTTTAATTATAAAGCAGGCTGTTGTGTGTCCCACTGCCGGCGATAGCGTCTCCCGAGCAGCCGTGAGGTGAGAAAATGAAGAGGAGTTGGTTCAATTCCGTGGTCAGGCACCTCCGTAGACGCGATGGTTGAATGAATGCTTGAAGATAATTGGACTGTGTGGACTCCATAGATGGAAATTAGATGAAATACTGCATGATGGGTAGATCGCCCTTAACACGGGGAGTGAGACGGGGATACCAGCAGGATCCTGTGATGACTGCTGAACACGGACAGTGTTAAAGCACACGTGGCAAACACTGATTTGTTCAATGCACAGAATTAATGAAAAACCTATTTTTTTTCAATCAACCTGTGGAAGTATTATTTTGTTATTGACATGTAAAATGTACTACATTATCTCTACTGTTGATCTCTGCTGGTGTCTTAAGGCCAGTATAATTGAATGAGCGAGGGACTTGGCCGCACACTGCAAAAAAGAAACCGTATAAAGTTTGTATTATTTATTTCAAGGTACCGCCAATAAAATTGTCTTACCTTCCCTGGCAGATGTGGCCTTTTTCAAGAAGGTGTACTTGTTTCATCATTATAAGACTTGTTGTAAGGAATTTTCACTCAACAGGAAATGAAATCTTAAAACAAGAAACTCGACTGAGGTAATCTCCTTTGGAGTAAACGACTTGAAAACAAGTCTTGTAATTATGAAGTAAGTGCACTTTCTGGAAATGAGCAGCATTATCTGCCAGTGGAGTAAGAAAACCTCGCTGGCAGTATCTTCAAATACGCATTATGAGACTTAAAGCGAGATAAAATACTTGGATAAGCCGGCGGCGGAGTGAGCGTTTCTACCCCTGCTTAAACGGTTTGGGCTGCGGGCCTTCTCGGCCGACGCTCGGCGCTGCTCCCTTAAGCTCTCGAGAGAAACGTTTCATTAACTTATTAGATCTTCTCCCCACTTCCCCACCAGCTATAGAGAGGGGGCGGGGGGGGCATCGGATCTTGCCAAGCGATAAGACGAGGGTATTGGTTGGAGAGAGCCAGGCGGGCGTGCTGCATCCGGAGCCATCCCACAGCAAAGCTCTGAACGAGGGGTTAATTTGACGGAGGGGTTTTACACGAGGGAGGGAGGGGGCAGATAAAGCTCTTTCAAGTGGAGAATTTCAGGCTCTGGTAGAACGAGAGTATTCCTACTCGCCATCACTGCCGGCATCCGTAAAGCCTCCTCATTGCTCTCTTCGCCATCCCCCCTCGTTATCAAGGTAGCAGTTGTATTAAGTCCCCGGTGACCAGACAGGAACCAGAGATAGAGGCGGATTAGAAAACAGATAACTGTAAGCCGTTTCCACAACTTTGCAGGTCACATCTAAGACTAGCAGAGGTGTTGTAGGTGACTACTATAGGCCGTCCCAGTGTGCACTCCCGAGCAGGATGTGGACTATTGCTTTCAAAGGAGCTCGCTTTTTGCATCGGGGTTCATGCCCCCGAGTGGATTTACAACGAGTCATCGGTAATAAAACGTCCATGATGTAAGCGTATATGTACTGGCTGTGTATCACTAGACCCGTACCTCAGAGAAAAACATCCAAAAGATGTCCTCTGTAACGTTGGTTCTCATCCTGGGGGGGTCGCGGGGTGATTTCCGGGGGTCGCCAGATGGTTTTGGAGAAAACGAGCGCGAAATCTTCCAGACCGACGGCGCACCTGATGTGAAAAATAGGTGTACTGTCTCTTTAATTGCCGCGTCGTCACAGTATGAAAGGCGGTGGGCTCTCAGTATACAGTATGAAAGGCGGCGCACTATGTGCTGGCTCTCAGTATACTTCAGGACTTGTTTGAGAAAGCAACGTTGGAGACGGTACAGTACTAAACGTCCTCTTCAGATCAGGATCAGCAGGAATAAACATTGCAGGCATTGGATGTTACAGAAATCGAACATAAATCATTGTCACCTTTGCAGCGACCAGGACACATACCCACACGCGGCCTCCCGCCCAGCCAAGCCGGAGGTAACACGGGGATTCGAACCAGCGATCCCCGTGTTGGTAGGCAAGGCGTCATCTTCTTAAGGGGATCCTGGGATCCAGCGGTCTCCATGGCTACTGTGCGTGGAGGGACGGTGGAGAAAATCGAAGGACAGCGAGGACAACAGCAGACTAATAGCGGGTGCAGCCCAGAACAACAAGGTTAATGTATATTGTTAATAAATCAGAAGACTAACGTCCCTACTAAGCGTCCCTCTCACATCGTCCATAAGTGAGTGACCACACTTTGCGACGCACAGCCCATGGCGACGGGTCCGCGGTGCCGTGGGGGGTAAAACATTTTAGACTGGGGAATGGTTTTCACATTACATTACCTGTACCAGTGATATCATTTGCCTTAGATTAGATTTTATTGAGCGTGTTTGTGAGAGTCAAAGTGTGTGTGTGTCTGCACACGAGGTGCTGTTATTTCGATAAATCTAAAAGCGCTAAAGCCAAAAATCGAATCAGTTGTCCTGTCCGTGAGCAAAGCAGTGGTCCTCCGGTGAGTTGGGTAGCTTTGGTGTGTTATATTGCAGTAATCCCCGAACAGTCTCAGGACAGTTTGAACGATCAATCTGTTTGCATCGGGGTGTTGTGAGTTAAGTGCCCCAGTGGTATGGAGGGGGGGGGGGGGTTTCGAATGCTAAGCTGATTATTCTGGGGGGTTGCAACTCGAAAAGGTTGAGAACCTCTGATCTATGACCCAACACTGCCAACTAGAATAGAGCACATGACATTTTCTCAGAAAATAAGAAACAGGGCGGCACAGTCGTTAGCACGGTCGCCTCATAGCGAACATGTCCTGGGTTCGAACCGCGGGGTTTTCCAACCTTGGGGGGGGGGGTCATCCCAGGTTGTGTTGTCAGGTTGTCCTCTGTGTGGAGTTTGCATGTTCTCCACAGTCTAAAGACGTGTAGGTCAGGTGAATCGGCAATACTAAATTGTCCTTAGGTGTGAATGTGTGGGCCCTGTGATGGACTGGCGGCCTGTCCAGGGTGTCTCCCCGCCTGCCGCTCAGTGACTGCTGGGATGGGCTCCAGCGTCCTGCGACCCGAATTCGGATAAGCGGCTTAGATAATGGATGGATGGATGGATGGATGGAATAAGAAACAGGTCAAATGCGAAGGGCACCGGCTATGAGTAAATTCTTCTTCTCTTATGCTCAGTTTGCTGCTGCTGCGGCACCGTCTTCAGTAGTGATGGTAGGAACAGCACGGCTGGTGGATGAATGATGACCACCCCCATTAAACCAATTAGTTTTTACTTCAAGAATGCACAACATAATTTACTGCGACCAGAAAACAATGCAGAAATGCACATTGTAATGCTTCCCGGGGAGAGTAGCGAGCGAGGACCCAAAACGCCCGACTCGCAGAGTTACTCAGTTTGATAGTCAAAGGCGGGCGGGCGGGCGAGGCGGGGGTCAGCACACAGGGAAATCAGCCTGAACAGGCGACCGGATAGACAAGGGGCAGGCAGACAGGCAAAACAGGTTCAAAGCTCAACTTACTGGGCGATCGGTCCGAATGGGCGGTCAGATCGGATGAGGGGCCGGCAAGAGAAGCAAGGTCCAGGAAACAGGCAGAGGACTTGAAACGCGGCTGGACAGGCAGGACACGGGATAGTGAATGCCGGATGGCTTGGCTGTACATACAAGACAGTCTGGCAGGAGGACAAGGAAACCAGAGGAGTTTTAAGTGCTGGGGAGCTCATCGGGAAATGGGGAACATGTGTGGTATACACGGGGCTTGACTGATGGAAAAAGAAAACACGAGCAGGACCTGGGGAGACGAGACGAGACAGGTGAGCACCTCAAAATAAAGCAGGAAAAACTCCAGGCGGCGGTCGAGGTTGTGATGAGTTGACTGGACTGAGGGAATGACTGAGGCTGTGGGAGACGGCGGCTGCAGAAAATAACTGACCGAACTAACCGAGGAGACGGTAAAGTGACCGACTGCACCGAACAGGGAGACATGAGACAGCATGTAACAGAACTGAGGCAAAGACAGTTTGGTCCTTCATATTTTGGAGACAAAATCTCCCAAATCATGTTTTCAGGGGGCAGCACGGTGGTGCAGTGTGTAGCGCGGTCGCCTCACAGCAAGAAGGTCCTGGGTTCGAGCCCCGTAGTCCAACCTTGGGGGTCGTCCCGGGTCGTCCTCTGTGTGGAGTTTGCATGTTCTCCCCGTGTCTGCGTGGGTTTCCTCCGGATGCTCCGGTTTCCTCCCACAGTCCAAAGACACATAGGTCAGGTGACTCAGCTATACCAAGTTGTCCCTAGGTGTGTATGTATGTATGTATGCTGGCCCTCTGTGACGGCCTGGCGTCTGTCCAGGGGGTCTCCCCGCCTGCCACCAAATGACTGCTGGGATAGGCTGCAGCATCCCCGCGACCCTGAGAGCAGGATGAGCGGTTCTGATACTGGATGGATGTTTTCAGGGGGAGCGCCTGTCTCTCCACAAGGAGCCGAGCTCCCCGTGGCCCCGCCGTAGTTTTCGCACCCTGCTCTTCACACCTCCTCCTCGCACCGGCGCCGTCTATCCGACCACGTGACTCCTGCCAGCACGACTATTGATTCCCGCAATTAGGTCTTATTTTTGCTTTGGTAGGAGGAGGTGGCGTCATCTTTTGGGGTATCTTTCTTACCGAGCGTGCTGGACTTTGTTGGAGACCTGCTCTCCGTGTGAGGCCGGTGTGGTCCGGGGACTTTGTAGAGAGACAAAGTTCTCCCACACTGGGCTGCTCTGTGATTGGAGCCCATTGTGTGTGGATGTATCTCTTTCTCTCATTATCACCAGAGAATGTTTGAAGTGGTTTAATGAGTATGCAGATCTCTGCCCAGTTAGTCATTATAAGATACAAAAGGCTCTCTCTCTCTCTCTCTCTCTCTCTCTCTCTCTCTCTCTCTCTCTCTCTCTCTCTCTCTCTCTCTCTCTCTCTCTCTCTCTCTCTCTCTCTCTCTCTCTCTCTCTCTTCTGTTCTCACACATCAAGCCCCCCTTCTTTGTTGCACATGCGGCTCTTCATGAACAAACATTTAGAAATGCCCCTTTTTCCCCCTAAAAAGGGACCCATTATCAACAATAGTGGTACCAACAGTCTACTGAAACACTGCCAATTAATCTTAAATCAAATTATGTTCTGTTAATTTTCACTTTCTCTTTATGACGTTTCTGCTTTGCTCTCACACGCTCAGTCACTCTCTCACTTGCTCTCCTCGCTTTCTTTCTGCCTCCTCTCTCTTTCCTTCTTTCCGACTCACCCCTCTCTCTCTCTCTCTCTCTCTCTCTCACTCTCTCTCTCTCTCCCTCTCTCTCTCTTTCACTCTCTCTCACTTGCTCTCCTCACTTTCTTTCTGCCTCCTCTCTCTTTCCTTCTTTCCGACTTACCCCCTGCCTCTCTCTCTCTCTCTCTCTGTCCCCCTATTGCTGTCGCTCACCGTCTTTTCTGTCGTGCCTCCCATTCTATTACCCAATCTGTTACCAAGGTCATTTAAATAATCTCTTAATTTTCAGCATCTGCTGTGCTTTAATGAGTCCCCTCTTTAATTAGGGCCTGCGTGTTGATGTGAGTGTCGCAGGCTCAGCGCTGAGAACTGAGGCTATAGCGGGACAGGGTGGGTTGGAGGTACGGGTGGTGGGACGTACGGGGGGGGCTTAAGGGGGCGGTCTAAGGGAGGCACAGACATAGTGCAGGTCAGTAGGGAGGCCCAATCTTTGTCCCTAGACTGGAGAGGTTAGGGGCTGATCCACAGCTACAGCAAAAAACAACAACTTGGCAGTGAGTGTATTGTCCCCCGAGCCCCCTCTTTGGCTCTGTTCATACTGTAAATAAACTGTGCTCTGGTTCTCTAATTACATAGTCGCCATTCCCCCAAATGTCCTGCGAGATAGGTAAAGACCACAGCCAAGGAAATGGGGGAAAAAAAATCTTTTCATATAATTGGATCAACAATTTACGTTTGGACTGGTAAATATGGATCGTAGTGCGAGGCCCCTGCAAATCAGCCATGCAGTCAAGCCAAATACAGACACCCCCTAGTGACCAGGAGGTACAGTATTTCAGAGCAGAGAGCATTAGAGGCCTTGCCTTCAAAGCCTAAACAGAACCAAACGTTGTCTGCTACCAAGCTGAAGTTCTTCGCAGTCATACCCTATGGCATCCTTTTTTCCTGTTTCTAATACTTCCCAAATCCAACTAGAGTCAAGCCAAATACAGACACCCCCTAGTGACCAGGAGGTACAGTATTTCAGAGCAGAGAGCATTAGAGGCCTTGCCTTCAAAGCCTAAACAGAACCAAACGTTGTCTGCTACCAAGCTGAAGTTCTTCGCAGTCATAACCTATGGCAGGGGTGCCCACAATTTTTTGACTCATGAGCTACTTTTAAAATGACCAGGTCAAAATGATCTACTCATATTAAAAATAATAATAAAAATACTCAATACATGTTTTACATATAAATGAACATTTATATGCAGTGTGTGTATTTATATACATGTTTTGTTACATATACAGTATTGCAATGGATTTGCATTTATATTGAACCTTACACAGGCAATCATCATACCAAGCACTTGCTACTACACTATGTTGAAATTGCATCACTGCATGAACCTTTACAGCTGTGTTAAATTGTTAAATAGATTTGTGATCTCTACCTCTCTACTCTGAGGATGACCTGCACTGGAGAGAGTCAGACAGGGTTGCATAGTTCGGACAGTAGCTGCTGGTAGCCAGCCTCAAGCAGGCCTCCAAATGATCATCTGTCATGGCGGAACGGTATTTGGACTTGATAATCTTCATGTGAGAAAAGGCTGACTCACACAAATAAGTAGAGCCGAATAATGCCGTCAAGGAGGTTGCGCATTTCCTCATGTTTGGGTACTTGTCCTCTGTCAGTAAGTTCCAAAACTCTCCATGCGCCCTGGACTTAAGCTGAATGTCAGCCTGTACTGTCAGCATCTCATCCTCCACTGCAGACGAGTTCAGGTGAAACAGCGTTGCCATTTTTGAGGCGAGGGAATCCACCTCTGTATCTTCCCCAAATGGGTAGCACATAAATGTAGCGATTGGCTCGAGCAAAGCAAAGTCTTGAAAGCGTTTGTCAAAGTCTGACCGGACATTTTCAATCTGCTCTGCGTAGCGTGCACTGTCAAGTTGCGCACACGCCCTCCCTTGCTTCTCCAGCTCTGCTGCGAGGTTTCGGAAGTTTCCCAAATCACGGCGCTGCAACTTTGACGACAGAAGTTGCATTTTCCGTTTGAAAGCGTTAACTGAGCTGATCATGTTTACCACGCTGTTGTCTTTTCCTTGCAGCTCTAAATTAAGCTCGTTCAACATGTTGGTTAAATCGGTTAAAAACGCCAAGTCTAGCAGCCACTGATTGTAATTAAGTTGCTTGTGTTCCGCATGTTTAGTGATAAGGAGAAACTCCTTAATCTCAGACAGAGCTCTCGACATCTCTGCAAGAATCTCCCTCTACTAAGCCATCTCACGTCAGTGTGTAGCAAGAGGTCAGAGTAGTTACAGTCGGCCTCTTCCAAATGTGTACCAAACAACCGTCTTTGAAGAGACCTCGCTCGAGTAGAACAGGCGGGTTTGGTTGCCACATCCATGATCTCTTTCATGTTTGGCATTTTTGCGCATAATGCTTGTTGGTGTATTATGCAATGGTAATTAAGGAAGTCCGGGAAAGCATCGTCCTCCCTGCACTTGGCAATAAATCCATTCGAGCGGCCCACCATAGCAGGCGCACCGTCCGTGGTGATTGACACCAGTTTACACACTGGGAGCTGGATTTTATCCACAAAGTTTCTGAAGATCTGAAAAATGTCCTCTCCCCGCGTGTGTTCCTTCATGGGTAGTATTGTTAACAGCTCCTCTTTTGCGGTCATATCTTGAAACACCATGCGAATGAAAATGCACAATTGGGCCGTATCACTTATGTCCGTAGACTCGTCCAATGGTAGTGAGAAACACTCGCAGTCCACGATGTCCCTCCAAAGCTGCTGTGTCAAATCATCGCCCATCACTTCACAGCGCCTTGTGACGGAATCTCTTGATGACTGGAGAGCTTTGATTGAAGATATTATTTCTGATTTGTTTTTAAAGCCCCGAAACAACGAATCTGCTGCCTCAAGGAAGGCCTCTTTCATCATCTCTCCATCTTTGAAGGCCTTCTTATGCTTAATGATGGAGTGACTCACCCGTAAAGATGCTTCGGTGGCTGCCTTTGCCTTTGAATTTGGCTGCGTGAAAAGTGACTGCTGCACAATTAACTGTGATTTTAGTTCCCTCACCTTTCTCTTTCTCAGCTCGCTTTTCGGGGGGAAGTCATTGTCATAGTTTTTATGAACAGTTCGAAAGTGCCTCTCCACATTTCCTTTCTTTGGGATAGCAATGCTAGACTGACAGATGAGACAAACGCATTGGGAATAAGACATGGTGAAAAAAAAGTCCTCCTCCCATTCCACATGGAAATGGTAGGTTTTTTGTTTCTTGCTAGGTCCGGCTCCCCCACTCATTTTTGTTTTGTTTCACTTTTTAGTAGAGTTTTTTTTTAGAGAGTTGAACTAGCTAGCTCGATGCAGTTCTGCGTTAGCTCACGTTGTGGGCATGTGAACTTCAAGGTACGTTCGAGAAGGGCTCTGGTTGTTATGGTAACCTAATGTAACAAAGTTTTAGGTTCCGCTCTAGAATCTTTGGTTTTAGGCAACAGCAGACTGGCCGTCCTTTATGTCAATCAAAAGGCAAATGCCAAATGGAGGACAGATGATAGGCTAATGTCTTGGGAAAAAAAAGTTTTTTTGGAATGTCATGGAGATCTACCAGCACTGCCTTCGCGATCTACTGGTCGATCGCTATCGACGTAGTGGGCACCCCTGCCCTATGGCATCCTTTATTCCTGTTTCTAATACTTCCCAAATCCAACTAGAGGGACTGTGTCGTCTTGGAAGTGGGATCAAATCCATTTTAGCTTGGACTACTCAAATGTGTCATCTGAAATTCTTAATGGGACACAAGTGTGAGCGGCAGTCTCAAGTGTTGCTAGCGCCCTCTTGATAACTCGAGTTTATTACCTCAGAAGGGACATGTGTACAACCTGGCCGTGTGACCGCAGGGTGCAGGCCGGTCATGATCGTTTTCGTTTGTGTACTTACGTGGAGTATGTCGCGTGCGGACGAGTCTTGCTACTAAGACCTGTGTTTCATCTGTTCCTGTGTGTTGCCCAGAGACTTACACTTATTAACTAACACAGGTAGTCCTCGGGTTACGAACGCCCGACTTACAAACTGTACGCTCGTACTTAAAGCCTATTATTTAAAAAATCGAATTACACAACGGTTCGTACTAACGAACGGACGGACTACTTTGCGCGACACTCAAAACACTGCGCGTTTTAGGCGGTTCGTTGGCCCGAGGGGGAACAATGCCACGCCATCGTTGCCATTTTAAGTCGGATTGTGTGAACATTGTTGTGTGCATTGTGTCTTCACTTAAAAATTGTCATGTGTTGGGGCATCCAGGTGGCATAGCGGTCTATTCCGTTGCCTACCAACAGAGGGATCGCCTGTTCAAATCCCTTTGTTACCTCCGGCTTGGTCGGGCGTCCCTACAGACACAATTGGCCGTGTCTGCGGGTGGGAAGCCGGATGTGGGTATGTGTCCTGGTCACTGCACTAGCGCCTCCTCTGGTCAGTCAGGGTGCCTGTTCAGAGGGAGGGGAAACCACGCGCTACGCCCCCCTGGTGAAAGTCCTCACTGTCAGGTGAAAAGAAGCGGCTGGCGACTCCACATGTATCGGAGGAGACATGGGGTAGTCTGCAGCCCTCCCCGGCTCGGCAGAGGGGGGTGGAGTGGTGACTGGGACGGCTTGGAAAGTGGGGTAATTGGCTGGGTACAATTGGAAGAAAAAAGGGGGGAAAAAATCGAAAGGGAAAAAAAAAACGGAACTCGTTCGTAATCCGGGGACTTCCTGTATATCTGTTTCTATGCACTGTCCAGGGCTCCCACCCTCCCCATACAGGCGTTGCTGTTTTGGCAAGCCGGGCTGAACCGGTTGCTACTAACGGAGGAGTGAGTTTGGTATGACACAAGTTGTAAGTCAGTAGATATGCTGAAAGGGGCTGACTTGCCAATATTAAACCGTTTGTTCACATTGCTGAGCTCTGGATAGTTTGAGCCCTGCTTCTCTCCATGGGCAAATGATAAACTTAAGCTTTTCCGTCTTCATATAACAGCAGGTGAGACTCACTCTGTGTCCTTTATGTGGAGAGGTTAGGCAATGAACAAGGTGCCTTTTGTGTTAACCTCTCGGATGTGTGGTTGTGATGTGATGTCACACTGTCGTTCTGAAAAGAAACTGCAATTAATGAACAATTACTTCATATGTAAGCTCTAGCAAATAATTCCTTCTGGAAAAAAATGAGAAAAAAAATGACTTTCTATGCCGAGGAATATTACAATTTTGTGCACAATAGCACATTAGGTTATCTTAATTTGACTTGCTTTTAGTGAGCTCAAGGTGAAATTACTCAATGTTTAGCATTTGTGAACAACTGTAGCCTCCATCCCAACCCCACCCCAACCCCCTCGGAGACAGCCTTAATAGCAGCCATCAATCTTGGCATATTTAACTTAATGCACAAGCACTAGAATATTGATCAGCCTAACAACAATCACACCAGTGTACGAACCCTAATGGAAACATGCTTGCGACACTGGGACGGGATGATTTATATGAGAAGGAAATTCATTCGAGTGAGAAAATCAGGTCTGCTCAGCTGTGCTAGGAAATGAAGGGTGACAGGATAACGGAAATCTTGGGGGGGAGCGTTCGTTGCAGGGTGGATCCACCAAAGACACCTTCAGAAAAGTGTGAAAATATGAAGACAAATTACCATTAGTCATCGGAGTGAATAGATTGTGGAATATGGTAGTTGTACATTGGTTGATGTTTAGATGATCCATGCGATCCCCACACTCCTCCAAACGAAAAAAAAAAAAAAGCTATCATAGCACTTGGTGGATAGGATTTTTATAACTTATTTTTTACTAGTTATTGGTAATGTGAAACATACTTATACGAGGGTTTATTACAGGGGTTTACATGTGTTTAAACTGCCATGTTGATGATGGAGAGGGTTGAGAAAGTAAGGTTTATTATGTTCTCTTTGTAAATTGTCCCACAGACCTATGGAGCTGAAATGTAAATATGGCATTCCTCGTCACCATAGGGAATTTGATCATTAACCAAAATGGGTTAACCGTATAGACTTGCTATGAGATTATGAAATGATGGTGTGCTTTCGTAGAAGCTTGAAGTCCTTCTGATTTCAACATCATCTTTATCTCCACCAGGCGGTAGGTAGCCTGGAGGGAATTATACGTTTGGTCACATGCAGGTCTGGCTGGCCATCGGGAAGTTCGGGAGTTTTCCCGGTGGACCGGTCTCGTGAGGATCTAAGGCTAAGATGACCTTCTTCTTCTTCTTTCGGCTTATTCCCTGTTTCTCAGGAATCACTACAGTGGATTTTACAGTTTCCATAGGTACCCTATGAGGGCAGAGCACTAATGGTGGCCGTTGTTAACCTGGGCCTCGACTGATCCGGTATGGTCTTGTCAATCCGCATACTGATTTGGCAAAAGTGTTACGTCGGATGCCCTTCCTTACACAACCGCTAACCCTATGGACAGGGGCACAGGTAAAGCGCTGGATGCCATCCCAGTATTCATGGACTTGCACCCATGCCTGTCATAAGGCTAAGATGACCTATTGAATATTATTCAATAAGTTATCTTAGCTGCAGCGACACAGCTGGTGCAATCTGTAATAGCAGGTAGCAGTTGCCATCACAACTGAAAGTATCCAGCTCTCGTTAAAAGTGTCTAGCACTCATTAAAAGTATCTAGCACTCATTAAAAGTATCTAGCACTCGTTAAAAATATCTAGCATTCATTAAAAGTATCTAGCATTCATTAAAAGTATCTAGAACTCGTTGCCGAAACATGGATAAAAAGAGAAAACCCTGGCAGGCGGTGCAGAGAAGCTGCACCAAAACAAGAAAAAGGCTTTGCTCGTTGACGCCACAAACTGTGCTAAGATAACGGATGTATTGTAGCAGAGTCTGCAGGTGATGATGAGGACGGTGGCGAAGAGGCAGAAACATGAAAGCGAAGTGAGCAGGGAGCCGGTGCTTTGTCATGCTACCATGCTATGTGCTGTGAACTAGCTAAATGAGCTAGCTAAAGAACAACATGTTTTTGTTAACCTTGTGTTTCAACGCTAGAGTCCCGCTGCAGGTTCGACCATTTCCAAGATTTTAGTCAGACTCAGTGCACAAACGTGTAGAGGAGTTTACGCTAAATTTCTCTGAAGTCTTTAAAAAAAAAAAAGGTCATTGGGCATCCGGGTGGCGTGGCAGTCTTATTTCGTTGCCTACCAACACGAGGATCGGTGGTTCAAGTTCAAATCCCCGTGTTACCTCCAGCTTGGTCGGGCGACCCTACAGACACAGTTGGCCGTGTCTGTGGGTGGGGAGCCGGATGTGGGTATGTGTCCTGGTCACTGCACTAGCGCCTCCTCTGGTCGGTCAGGGCGCCTGTTCGGGGTGGAGGTGGGAGGGGGACTAGAGAGAATAGTGTGATCCTCCCATGCGCTACATCCCCCTGGTGAAACTCCTCACTGTCAGGTGAAAAGAAGCGGCTGGCGACTCCACATGTATGGGAGGAGGCATGTGGTAGTCTGCAGCCCTCCCGGATCGGCAGAGGGGGTGGAGCAGTGACCGGGATGGCTTGGAAGAGTGGGGTGATTGGCCAGATACAATTGGGTAGAAAATGGGGGAAAAAAATCCCCCCCCCTCAAAAAAAAGGTCATCAGCTTTGACTATAAATGGGTAAAATAAACATGGAAATTTGATAATTTTCTTCTACACTACATGTCGATACTTTTTCGCATTATAGCCTATAAGTCATATAATATTTGATTGCCAGCACAGCAATGAAAATGATTTGTTAAACACTTAATGCTACAATCTAAACAAACAGGTGAACGTGGCTCTGAACAAGAAAGGGAAAGGCTCAGAATCACCTTTACTGGCCAAGTGTGCCTATGCACACGAGGAATTTGACTCGGGTTCACAGCAGCTTCTGGCACTTGCAGACATCACTCACACACACAAAAAGAAATAAATGGAATAACAAACAGGACACTGGAGGCAAGCGTGTATGCAAAACAGGTATTTTGCTACAGTCCAGTTTTGTTATGGTTGAATAATCAATAACTTATGCCCATATATTATACCTTATATACCATATTACCCATACATTATACCATACCACATCTGCACAACCCATCATGCCCATTTACAATGCTATATGCTTGCACTATATTACACTATATTGTCCTATTTAACAGAAGTATACACTGTATAACTACCTACCATGGATTGAGGAGGCGATAGCAGGAACCAGCAAAGATCCAGTTAGAGGTGCACTGTTGAATGTTATTGTGCGACTGTGAAGTAAATTGTAGCCCAATGCATCATTCATATGATCAGATCGCACTCCTTCATTCTCGTGCTTTGTGTGACTATGTAGTGTGAACATACGTAGTGTGCGCCGGTGGATAGAGTCTGCTGGTTCCAATTTAGTCCTCTGTGTTTAAACACTGTTGACTGTTTTATCCATCCATCCATTCTCCAAAGTCAATCAGCGGAGCAGCCATTCGTCTTGATTCATTCTGTAGCGTGAATACCGTGATGGTTAAACACATTTAAAGTCTTTTAATAAGGGCATTGAAATTATGATTGCCTGATCTGTCATTTCATGTCAGACTCGGTCGCTTTTGTGCATGGGTTTGCCAAGGACACTGCACATCCTCAGACTGACAGGCAAAACATTTTTATTAGCTAGTTTTTTTTAGCTTGAGTGCTGCATATTAACAACCTTTCGGTTCAGTCGACTTGGCAGGAAAAACACCGGTTTTTCTGCTCATGTGTGCATGTATTACCCTTCTTCCGGTAGGCAAAAAAAAGAGTTTGTTGCCAAGTTCAAACACCAGAGAAGGGGCGATACGTACGCCTGGTGGAGATCTGCACTCTGCTGAGTGCACTCCTGTAATTAAGAAATTGTTTTATTCCCAAATGTATGGTGAAGGACTACAGCAACAATAAAAAGGCAATTGACTATTTGCCTATGTAACTATATATATGTGCATATTTAAAGGCTGTAATAATAAAATGTTGCTGCACTGAAAAGTGCCCCCCTACTTTTATTTTATTATTATTATTTTGATGACGTATTGTAGAATCATGTCTAACCTCAAAGTAGTGGACAAAATTATCTGTGGAACCTGACAATATCAGCCAATATCAGCTGGCAAGGTCCAGTCCTTCACCACCACCCCCTCCCATCTACCAAGATTATAATTACACGACTGTCCTGTCACCCGCCCCACCCCGGACAAAGCCAACTACTCTCCTTTCCATGGTTAGAGGAGCTAAATTTACCTCCATACACTTGCTTTCAGTCACACCTGCCAAACACTTGAGAACTTGGTTGTGACGCCAAATGTAGCAATGCTGGCTTAAACTAAACCTATATAGCCTGACAAAATAGGCTTCAGAGTACCCGGGCCTGCACACAATTGAAAACCTGCATCTTCACCTACCTAGTGACTATGGTTGTGCGGTGTCAGCAGTACATCATAAATTGCTCCAATAATGAATTTAATACAACTTACTCACCATGGTCCACAGATCTCGCCAGCCTATCCTGCTCCTCCCCACGACAGACCTTGTTTTGCCTTTGAAGCTGCCCCTGCACACCTATCAGCTTCCTCCTGCTGAGCTAATGCACCACCATTTGCCCTCTCCCCAACATTGTACCCTTACTCCAAGATTTCCATGCATCACTTGACCAAGCCCCGCCCTTCCCCTTTGAACTTGGCCTTCAGTTTCAACTGTGTTCAAGCTGGGCAAACTGGATTGCCTCACTGGGGTTTCATTTCCTCCCTGCTTTCATTTCATCCCTGTGGTGATGCAGCCTTAACTAGCGAATCCCTAAAGTCAGACAGCGACATCCCCGGCATCACCTAAGCACACTTGAATTCCTCTCTTAATCTAGTCAATGGCAGCTCCAAGACTCCCTTGCCATGTAAAGCTACACTACTTAGATAGACATCACGCCACTCCTAACCATTTCATTATTGATATGCCAATCATCTTCTCCAATTCTAATTTAAAGCAATCTCAGATACTGTCCACGGCGATATTATACGTGGTAACTGAATCGCAAGCAACACAATTTCAATTCACCGAAGAATAATGCGTTAACAATGCTTCTAATGTCTTGCACAATGACCTTTCCCAACTCACACTATTGCTCCCCGTCGCTTAAAGAAGCACTATACCATCTAGCTAGACTCTTGACAGGTTTCTCTATTACAGAATTATCTTCTCATCAATCTGAAAACTGTCCTGCACCTCTCTCCCTTAACAATGCACAAACTCCTGACCTTCATCCTCGCCCATCTTAGATTGTCATTCTGCCTAGCCAATAACTTATGGTCATATAATTGTAGTCATGCCATCCATATATGCTGTGATGAGAACCTCTCACTTCCAACAACCCACCTAGATGCTCTAATTATCATCTCCATGGCCACGGTAAGCCCTAGAGGTGAAATGGTGCAGCCTGCCCATATCCCCTATCTCCAGCTGCTGCCATGCAGTTGTGTACTCACTGGTAGTAAAACAAAACTGAATACCACCAAAATATGCTCTCACTAGTCTCATAATATCTTCAGGGACCTGAAAGAAATTGAATTCCTTACACAAAAAGTGATGTGACACAGAGCCAAAGGCATTCGCAAGATCCGAAAAATGCCACATGGAAATCTGTCCTCTCCCTCTTGACTGCCTGAAGTTAGTGCCAGGTCATGCTCGACTGCTCTAAGCACCCAGAGAAACCTGGAATTCACACTCTCCGTACCGAGGCGTCTTTTAACTTGTTCGTTTTTACATATTCTGTCGACCTCCTTGCAACTACGCTACAGAAAACCTTCTCTTACCACACTGAGAAGACACAAAGGCCCGAACTGTATGAAAACAGCACCTCCGGCTCTATGCATAGCCCTTGGAATAACTCAGAAGTAAGCAAATTAATGTTGTATATATCAGCTCGCAACCTGCTCCACCACGTTTTCTCCGTCAGACCTGATATGCTGAGGAGAAGACAAATCACAGAATGCAGCAATATATATACAAGAAGATCGCATCAAAATGAAAAGGAGCACAGGTGCAAATTGAAACTGGTTGAATGTGAGGGCAAAGGGATTTAATGATATTGTTTGCAATGCATTGTGGGATGAGTAGTTCATTCTGTGTCAAACGGACATTAAGTACAGAATTTTGTACCTTTGTCTTTTTTTTTCCATTTTTCAAAATGTTTTTTTTTAAATTTATTTAAGGCCATGATTCATCTCATAGCTGGTTGGATCAGTTCAAGACTTAAAACTTTACATAGGGATCTTCTGAATCGTCCACAAATGTTTACCTTTACAAGGGAAGCCGTGCTCATAGAGACAAGATAGTTTATATAGTGTTTGTGTACAGCCTGACTAGGGAAGTGATCGTGTTTCATGTGGACAAAGTAGTTAACGCCATAAGCATAACTTGCAGGGAACTGTCGGCCTTGAGATGCCAAAGCAAAATCCACAAAACAGCACCCCTGAGCCCGGTGGGGCTTCGGCAATCCAGGGTGCTGAGAAAGTTACAGCTCTATGGCCGGGGTGGGTGTCGGGGAGAAAGATAAAGCACATCCCAGACTCTTGTGGCCGTTGGTTCCCTGGGTGATCAGCATCATGCTCCACAGCCCTGCAGATTGATCACAGAAGTGTCTAGGCTGCTGTGTGTGTGTGGTGGTGGTGGCGGTGGTGGTGGTGGGTGGGGGTTGTCATTGTATGTGTGTGTGTGGGGGGGAGGGGCAATAACGCTGCACATCTGCATTAAAATGCCATCTCTGGTCCCCGCATAGGGCCTGCTATTTCAGGGGTGCCTACTTAAAGGCCGTTGAAGTGCTGGCTCTCCACGCTGGAATAGCATCATACACCATCTCCATTATTTATGGGCCCCATCACTGTATTACTGGTTTATTGCCGCGGGTTGGGGGGGGGTGTGCGGGGGGTCGTATGGCAGTAGACACCGCTGATAGAACAACAAGTGCTCGGTGATGTCATGGACTTGAGAGGACCCGAGGCGAGCGGCGGAATGAATGTGGTGAGGGGGCCGAAAGGCCGAGAGGAGAAAACGAGCGAGGGCGCGGACGGCGGTGGAGTTCAGTGAAGCTTCAAACCATAGCTGGAGGTTTAACCAGTGCTGGATAGTCTCCCCCTCTCTCTCTCTCTCTCGCTCGCTCGCTCGCTCGCTCGCTCGCTCGACATCATTAACTGCCACATCACTGAGTCAGGCCCGCTCGTCTCCTCTACAGGACAAAACATCCCTCATGGCCACATTTGTGAAAGAATAAGGAACTGCCTCACCCAACTGGTTCGACCGCTGTTTTACTTTTGAAAGATTGAGTTTGTTATTTTATACACAGCTCACAAAGGAAAACTGCAGTTATTGGTGTGCGTTTGTGTCTATGTGCTGGGGAGCCCAGGAGCCAAGGCATCGTGCGTCGTCTAGACGGAAACATGAAGGGAAACTGCTCAGCACGGCCACGATCAGAGCGCTGTCTCTTATTGCTCTGTGTTTTTGGTCCTCCTTATATATCGGTTGTTAGCTTAGTAGGCCAGTGCTGTCTCGTCACGACAGATAAACCACTTCCTGATTTCTTTCCCCCCTTCCCTCAACGCACACGGGCCTTACAGCACTGCAAGTAATGAAACATTTCGTTTTCCTTTCTCTCCTTTCGCTTTTCTACATCGGAACAGATCAGCAGTGTCGTTCATTTCACCTATCACAGGCTTGTTTATCAGCCGGCGTCCCACGTCTCAGCGTTTTACCAGCCGGCGTCCCACGTCTCAGCGTTTTACCAGCCGGCGTCCCACATCTCAGCATTTTACTAGCCAGCGTCCCACATCTCAACATTTTACCAGCCGGCGTCCCACATCTCGACATTTTACCAGCCGGCGTCCCACATCTCAACATTTTACCAGCCGGCGTCCCACATCTCAACATTTTACCAGCCGGCGTCCCACATCTCAACATTTTACCAGCCGGCGTCCCACATCTCAACATTTTACCAGCTGTTGTCCCACATCTCAACGTTTTACCAGCCGGCGTCCCACATCTCAACATTTTACCAGCCGGCGTCCCACATCTCAACATTTTACCAGCCGGTGTCCCACATCTCAACATTTTACCAGCCGGCGTCCCACATCTCAACATTTTACCAGCCGGCGTCCCACATCTCAACATTTTACCAGCCGGCGTCCCACATCTCAACGTTTTACCAGCCGGCGTCCCACATCTCAACATTTTACCAGCCGGCGTCCCACATCTCAACATTTTACTAGCCGGCGTCCCACATCTCAACATTTTACCAGCCGGCGTCCCACATCTCAGCATTTTACCAGCCGGCGTCCCACATCTCAACATTTTACTAGCCGGCGTCCCACATCTCAACGTTTTACCAGCCGGCGTCCCACATCTCAACGTTTTACCAGCCGGCGTCCCACATCTCAACATTTTACTAGCCGGCGTCCCACATCTCAACATTTTACTAGCCGGCGTCCCACATCTCAACATTTTACCAGCCGGCGTCCCACATCTCAACATTTTACTAGGCGGCATCCCACATCTCAACATTTTACTAGCCGGTGTCCCACATCTCAACATTTTACCAGCCGGCGTCCCACATCTCAACATTTTACCAGCCGGCGTCCCACATCTCAACATTTTACCAGCCGGCGTCCCACATCTCAACATTTTACCAGCCGGCGTCCCACATCTCAACATTTTACCAGCCGGCGTCCCACATCTCAACATTTTACCAGCCGGCGTCCCACATCTCAACATTTTACCAGCCGGCGTCCCACATCTCAACATTTTACCAGCCGGCGTCCCACATCTCAACATTTTACCAGCCGGCGTCCCACATCTCAACATTTTACCAGCCGGCGTCCCACATCTCAACGTTTTACCAGCCGGCGTCCCACATCTCAGCATTTTACCAGCCGGCGTCCCACATCTCAACATTTTACCAGCCGGCGTCCCACATCTCAACATTTTACTAGCCGGCGTCCCACATCTCAACATTTTACCAGCCGGCGTCCCACATCTCAACATTTTACCAGCCGGCGTCCCACATCTCAACATTTTACCAGCCGGCGTCCCACATCTCAACATTTTACTAGCCGGCGTCCCACATCTCAACGTTTTACCAGCCGGCGTCCCACATCTCAACATTTTACCAGCCGGCGTCCCACATCTCAACATTTTACCAGCCGGCGTCCCACATCTCGACATTTTACCAGCCGGCGTCCCACATCTCAGCATTTTACAAGCCGGCGTCCCACATCTCAGCATTTTACTAGCCGGCGTCCCACATCTCGACATTTTACTAGCCGGCGTCCCACATCTCAACATTTTACCAGCCGGCGTCCCACATCTCAACATTTTACCAGCCGGCGTCCCACATCTCAACATTTTACCAGCCGGCGTCCCACATCTCAACATTTTACTAGCCGGCGTCCCACATCTCAACATTTTACTAGCCGGCGTCCCACATCTCAACATTTTACTAGCCGGCGTCCCACATCTCAACATTTTACCAGCCGGCGTCCCACATCTCAACATTTTACCAGCCGGCGTCCCACATCTCAACATTTTACCAGCCGGCGTCCCACATCTCAACATTTTACCAGCCGGCGTCCCACATCTCAACATTTTATTAGCCGGCGTCCCACATCTCAACATTTTACCAGCCGGCGTCCCACATCTCAACATTTTATTAGCCGGCGTCCCACATCTCAACATTTTATTAGCCGGCGTCCCACATCTCAGCATTTTACTAGCCGGCGTCCCACATCTCAACATTTTATTAGCCGGCGTCCCACATCTCAGCATTTTACCAGCCGGCGTCCCACATCTCAACATTTTACCAGCCGGTGTCCCATGTCTCAACATTTTACCAGCCGGCGTCCCACATCTCAGCATTTTACCAGCCGGCGTCCCACATCTCAACATTTTACCAGCCGGCGTCCCACATCTCAACATTTTACTAGCCGGCGTCCCACATCTCAACATTTTACCAGCCGGCGTCCCACATCTCAACATTTTACCAGCCGGCGTCCCACATCTCAACATTTTACCAGCCGGCGTCCCACATCTCAACATTTTATCAGCCGGCGTCCCACATCTCAACATTTTACCAGCCGGCATCCCACATCTCGACGTTTTACCAGCCGGCGTCCCACATCTCAACATTTTACCAGCCGGCGTCCCACATCTCAACATTTTACCAGCCGGCGTCCCACATCTCAACATTTTACCAGCCGGCGTCCCACATCTCAGCATTTTACCAGCCGGCGTCCCACATCTCAGCATTTTACCAGCCGGCGTCCCACATCTCGACATTTTACCAGCCGGCGTCCCACATCTCAACATTTTACTAGGCGGTGTCCCACATCTCAACATTTTACCAGCCGGCGTCCCACATCTCAACATTTTACTAGCCGGCGTCCCACATCTCAACATTTTACTAGCCGGCGTCCCACATCTCAGCATTTTACTAGCCGGCGTCCCACATCTCAGCATTTTACTAGCCGGCGTCCCACATCTCAGTGTTTTACTAGCCGGCGTCCCACATCTCAACATTTTATTAGCCGGCGTCCCACATCTCAACATTTTACCAGCCGGCGTCCCACATCTCAGCATTTTACCAGCCGGCGTCCCACATCTCAACATTTTACCAGCCGGCGTCCCACATCTCAACATTTTACCAGCCGGCGTCCCACATCTCAACATTTTACCAGCCGGCGTCCCACATCTCAACATTTTACCAGCCGGCGTCCCACATCTCAACATTTTACCAGCCGGCGTCCCACATCTCAACATTTTACCAGCCGGCGTCCCACATCTCAACATTTTACCAGCCGGCGTCCCACATCTCAACATTTTACCAGCCGGCGTCCCACATCTCAACATTTTACCAGCCGGCGTCCCACATCTCAACATTTTACCAGCCGGCGTCCCACATCTCAGCATTTTACCAGCCGGCGTCCCACATCTCAACATTTTATTAGCCGGCGTCCCACATCTCAACATTTTACCAGCCGGCGTCCCACATCTCAACATTTTACTAGCCGGCGTCCCACATCTCAACATTTTACTAGCCGGCGTCCCACATCTCAACATTTTACCAGCCGGCGTCCCACATCTCAACATTTTACCAGCCGGCGTCCCACATCTCAACATTTTACCAGCCGGCGTCCCACATCTCAACATTTTACCAGCCGGCGTCCCACATCTCAACATTTTACCAGCCGGCGTCCCACATCTCAGCATTTTACCAGCCGGCGTCCCACATCTCAACATTTTACCAGCCGGCGTCCCACATCTCAACGTTTTACCAGCCGGCGTCCCACATCTCAACATTTTACCAGCCGGCGTCCAACATCTCAGCGTTTTACCAGCCGGCGTCCCACATCTCAACATTTTACCAGCCGGCGTCCAACATCTCAGCATTTTACTAGCCGGCGTCCCACATCTCAGTGTTTTACCAGCCGGCGTCCCACATCTCAACATTTTCAGTCTGACAAAAATTGATTTAAAATAAATAAAACAGTCTAAAGGAATTATGCAAAGGTAAACAGACCTCACAACTTTTTGTTGAAATTGCGTTAAGAACTCTTCAGAGCTGGGGGGCGTCCAGGTGGCGTGGCGGTCTATTCCGTTGCCTACCAACACGGGGATCGCCGGTTCGAATCCCCGTGTTGCCTCCGGCTTGGTCGGGCGTCCCCACAGACACAATTGGCCGTGTCTGCGGGTGGGAAGCCGGATGTGGGTATGTGTCCTGGTCGCTGCACTAGCGCCTCCTCTGGTCGGTCGGGAGCATCTGTTCGGGAGGGAGAGGGAACTGGGGGGGAATAGCGCTACATCCACCTGGTGAAACTCCTCACTGTCAGGTGAAAAGAAGCGGCTGGCGACTCCACGTGTATGGGAGGAGGCATGTGGTAGTCTGCAGCCCTCCAGAGACCGGGACGGCTCGGAGGGTGGGGTGATTGGCCAAGTATAACTGGGGAGGAAAAAAGGTGGGGGGGTGGGGGACTAAGAGCTTCAGCGTAAGTACTGGTTGAAACACATTCGGACCATTAGTTTTCGGTGATTAGACGGAGTCATTAAACAACACGTCCGTTATGGGGACGACATAAATGTGTGTAGTTTCCAAAAAACATTACATAAAGAATGCGAATTATTATGGTCAGTACACAACTTTGTGTGTGTCCGTGTGTGTGGGCTCGTCTTCTGCGGCCTAACGGTCCGCCGGGCCTCTTTGCGTGTCGTCGGGAGCCGTGGAAACAGGGGAAGCAGCCTGACCCCGCAGATGCAGGCTGTCATCACGCGGATCAGCGCTCGGGCCGAGCCGGTCTGACGCTTCGTCATCACGCTCCACCTTTCCTCGCCTTTCCCCTGTCCCGCTGGGTTATCTGGTGTCGAGCCATGTGAAATCTGTCCGTCTCTGCGCCGATGTCGATATGCACCCCTCCATTTCCCCCACCCACCCACCCCCCCACCCTCCCCTGCTCCCTCACTCTCTTCTCCCCGCTGCAGTAATTAGATCTGCTTCATTTACACTCGCAGGGGCCACGCTGGGAGTGAATGATCTCTGCTAATGTGCGAGTGTTGCTGAACACTCGGCGCCGGGACGACGACGGCAGAACCGGATCGGTATGAAAACAACTGTGCTGCGGCCGCACTGTCTGGAGAGAGCATCCCTCTGCTACATACCTGATCCACTGTGGGGGGGGGGCAGGGGGGGGGCAGCGGGGACGGGGGCCTCTCGGTGCAGTCAATGTTTTATGTATGAGGGCTAAGGGTAGGGGCCGGTCGGGGGGCTGGGGGGGGCGGCGGTGGGGGTCGTGTCTGCGGACACACACAGCAGGCAGCTCGAAGGACACCATGACTACTTGGCACAGACGCACAAGAAAGCTCATTCAGACGCCGGTTTTGCCTCTTCCTCCTTTGTTCCTCGGTATTCATGCCGTTTTTTCCTGCTCGTCGTCAGTGTTTGCCTGATAGCCATAGGCACCGGCCGCACAACCAGCAGTGTGTGTGTGTGTGTGTTTCTATGTTAATGTGTACCTGAGACTGTGTAAGAAGACGGCTCACTGCTTTAATCACATGGGTCATGTGTGCCCGTCTCTCCCGGTTTCTGTACATTGTGTTCTAGAGGATCCTGGTTGTTGCTGCACCTAGCTCATATCTATCAGCGGTGACGGCGCCTCCAGGGCTCCACTTCAGTGCCGCACTCTGGCGGTTTCTGCCCCGGGATGCAGATTAAGAGCAGGCCGAGCCCATCAAACATCGCTGATTTCTTCTGTCCGTCCTCGCGTCGTTCTCATGAGTCAATAATCAAATATTTAATTTAATTAACCTATTTTCCCTCTTTGACATTCTTGCAAACACATGAAGCCTCAAGTTCAGAGAACCCCCCCTCCTCCCCTTTTCTCCCCAATTGTAATTGGCCAACTACCCCACTCTTCCCGAGCCGTCCCGGTCGCTGCTCCACCCCCTCTGCCGAGCCGGAGAGGGCTGCAGACCACCACATGCCTCCTCCCATACATGTGGAGTCGCCAGCCGCTTCTTTTCACCCGACAGTGAGGGGTCTCGCCAGGGGCGACATAGCGGGTGGGAAGATCACGCTTTTCCCCCCAGTTCCCCCTCAAACAGGTGCCCCGACCGATCAGAGGAGGCGCTAGTGCCGCGACCAGGACACATACCCACATCCGGCTTCCCACCCGCGGACACGGCTGATTGTGTTGTAGGGACGCCCGACCAAGCCGGAGGTAACATGGGGATTCGAACCGGCGATCCCCGTGTTGGCAGGCAAAGGAATAGACCGCTAAGCCACCCGGACATCTGTCAGGCTGAGCAACAGACAGACTTGCAGTAAAGGACAAAGAATATCATGTAACTCTACAGGTCTTCCCTTTGACATCACTTAAAACCATCAGGTGTCACACATTTAACTTCCCTCCTAGACTGCGTAGTTTAAGCATGGTAAGGTGGTCGTGTGGGAAGTATAGGCTGTATAAAAAGATGGCCGTAGCTCCCGTGACGTCGCCCACTGGTTTCTAAAGGGGCATTTTGAAGCCTAAAGTTAGGCTTTACGCTCGCTGCCATCTTGTCAGTTGTTGGAGCCAGAAAATCCTAATTTGGGCGTCGTGGTGTAGCAGGGGTGAAACCTCCGTGGCAGACAGGTTGACAGACCTGTCAGTCGAGGCCTCAACGTGCTGTTTTTTTAATCCTTAATATCTTCTTAATGGTAAAAAAGTTCGACCAGTGGATAGTCGGAGGTTTAAAAGTTCTTCCCTGCTGAATGTGTTCAGAGAGTGCGGAAGTGAGGCTGCCGCCTGCGGCACCATCTTGTTTGGACTTTCGTTGGCTGAAAACCGGTTTTGCAGCTTTTCGGTGTAGTTTCTGGACTACTTGTACGGGGCTCTATCCCCATTGCTGCAGGCATCCTGCTTGGCCTGCTGAAGTTGTCTTAGTTCGGCTGTGAACCATGGCTTGTTATTGTTGTATGCGCAGAAGAAGAAGAAGAAGATGATGATGTGCAGAAGAAGGTCTTGGTAGGCGCACACACGTCTTTACAAAAACTGATGTCAAATGTCCCAGTGTCAGTTGTTAGTTCGGCCAGGTTGCCAGGTTGCAGCGACAAAAACATGCCAGCCAGTCCAGTCAGAACAGTCGTGCAGTTTCTGCTTTGCCTCACTGCTTTAACCACAAGCTTTGCAGATTTGACTTTCTGCCTGTAGGTTGGAGTAAGATGAACCAAGCAGCGCCCCAAAGCCACCCAGGGGACAGAGAGATTTGCATCTTTAAGAACTGTATAGCAATGGTCCAGTGTGTTATTTTCCCTGGTGGGACAATTAATATGCTGTCTGTATTTTGGTGGTTAATTTTGCCCTGTTAAAGTCCCCGAGGATTATGAAAAGTGAGTCTGTATGTTTTTGTTCCAAGCCGGTAATCTGGTCGGCCAGGGTTTGCAGTGCGCCGTTCACGCTGGGCTGGGGTGGGATGTAAACACCGACCAGGATGAAGGATGAAAACTCCATGCGGTGAATAAAATGGCTTGCAGTTTATGAACGACGTCTCCAAATTCGGGCTGCAGTATTTACTTAACACCGTGACATCTGGACACCGACCTTCGTTTACGTAGGAGCAAATTCCTCCACCCTTTTACTTTCCCCGATAGCATCGTTACCCGAGATGTTTGGTGTAGGCGGAAGCCCGGCAGACGTAGTCCACCGTCGGGGATGGATTCCCTGAGCCAGGTTTCAGTGAAACAAAAGGGCAGCAGAATGTGCAAGGTCCTTTTCGTCTCGTTGAGGAGAAGCAGTTCGTCCGTTTTGTTGGTCATGGAGCGGAGATTCGCCAGATGAATCACTGGGAGTGCAGATCGAAATCCCTGCTGCTGGAGCCTCACTAAGCCTCACTGGTGTCCTTACCCTGTCTGCATTGTCTCCATGTCTCACGGAGAGCCGCTGTTCCTCCACCTAAGATCACAAAAGAAAAAACTTTCCAGGTTTGTGAAAACTGGTGGAAAAGAACCTGGAGTGAACTGCCTACTGTTGAAAGTAATCAGGTTGAGTAACCGAACACGCAAGAGAATAAACAAAAGTGGCTCAGTGGTTAGCACTGTTGCCTCACAGCAAAAAGGTCCTAGGTTCGAACCCCAGGCCGTCCCAGGTCCTTTCTGTGTGGAATTTGCATGTTCTCCCCGTGTCTGCGTGGGTCTCCTCCGGGTGCTCCGGTTTCCTCCCACCATCAAAAAGACATGCATGTTAGGATTAATACTCCTGCCTGTGCCCCTGAGCAAGGCAGTGGAAAGTAAGAACTGGAGTTGGTCCCCGGGCACTGCAGCTGCCCACTGCTGTTATACAATATGATGGGTTAAATGCAGAAGACATATTCATTGTCAGAATACAGTTTGTTGTGACAATACAATGTCGAATAAAGTGGCTTTAATTCATCCAAAAACAAAGAAAGTACTAGAGAGCGTTGTATCAAGGCCGCCATCCACGGCACCATCATGGTGAAGTTTCAATCTGGATTCAGAGCCTGTCAAACTTCTTAGAGTTAGGGATGATCTACTTTTAGCTGCTTATACTGGCAAATCCTGTTTTAGTTCCTTTGGATCCCAGTTGATATTTGATACCACTGGCAACTGGATTTCAGTTGAATGTCTTAAGCAATGGCTGAGTATCCCTGGCTCTGGTTCAGACTGGCTTTACTCGTATTTGCAAAATTGGACTTCTAATATAGCCATTGGAGAAGCCGGATCAGCTAGGGCAGTGGTGACTAACCATGTGCCACGAAGAGCCATGTGTATACAGGTTTTCAGGCCAACCCGACTCCACACCACATGATTTCACTGATCCATTCCTCCTCTTTGGTTGAAGGGTTGCTAATCAGGGAAATCACCTGGTGTGGAGTCCAGCTGGAATGAAAACCTGCATACGCATGGCTCTCCATGGCACATGGTTAGCCACCCCTGAGCTAGGGTAACCATTATATTAAGCAAAGTGCCCCAGCGGTACTTCCTCTGACCATTATTATTTTCACTGTAAATGTTATTCGGTAGATGTCATATACGGACAGGATATCAGTTTCCACTTATGCAGATGAGACTGTGCTTCAAATGTCTGATAGCTTCCTTCTCTAGAGCCATTTTGTCTTCCCAATCAGCGCCTATAGTAAAAACAGCTTGATGGTAAGTAGCTGGCTACCAACAACCGTTGCACAGTGCAATAGTACACGGCACTAAAGACGACACTGCTTTTAAACGTCATCGACTCCAGACAAGCACGTCATCAGTTAAAGGCACATTTTCAAGCGGGTCGCCCTGTTGTAACCGAAATGCAAATCCCAGCCGTGCTGGGCCGAGTCAAACCGAGTCAAGCCAAGCCAGCACGTGTATGAAAAAGTGGCTGAGGTGACTGCACCTTCAAAATAAAACTGTGGACTGAGCTGCCCGTCAGGTTAGCCTCCTCAATGACAGCTTCCAAATCTCTTTTTGAAAAATGAATTATTTAGACTTGCTTTTACTTGAATTTTAACTGGGATTTTTTGAATAAATTGAATAATATTAAATAAATAAAAATTGAATATATTTAGTATGCAAATTATTTTTCCATTTCTTTTGATCGTACATTGTCCTATTTATTTTGATATATTGCGCGTTTCTTTAAGATTGGCTGATTATCTCATTTTATGCTCTTCTTTATTGCCTGTTTCTTGATTTCTTCTGTCCTGCAGCACTGGTTTTAATAAGTGCTATACAAAAAGATATTATTATTATTATTATTATTATTATTAAGTCATGTTAGAAAATGGCACATTTCCATTGGTTTTTGGAATATTCATAACCCAAGACTTGTGATGCAACAGCTCTCTCTCTCTCTCTAATTAAAAGGGATTAAAAATAAACTCTCATCAGTATGAATAAGTACATATACATAAACCTCTTTTTAATATGCACAAGTCTGGCACTGAAAATAGACACCGTGAAGAGCTTCAAATATGTTTTGAATTTATGTTTAGCTTTAAAGGAACCAAGTCAGTAATTGGAGTTGAAAAAATTAATAACGCTTTGTTAAGCTAATGTGCAACACGCCATGAGCGTACCTTTAATGCACTACAGGCATATTAATATGTATTATGACGATATCTATAAGCACCTATGGTGATTTTCAAATGTATATAAGCCAAGGTTTTATAAGTATCTGATTTTGTGTGTGAATATATATATATATATGTGTGTGTGTGTATATATGTATATATGTATGTATATGTGTATATATGTGTGTGTGTGTGTGTGTGTGTGTGTGTGTGTGTGTGTGTGTGTGTGTGTGTGTGTGTATATATATATATATATATATATATATATACTATATATAATTTTTTCCCTTCCCGGAAACCGTCAATGATGTTGATAGAAGTGCTCAACCAATGAGGAGTGGAATATCAATTAGTTGATCAATTAATTGATTAATTTTATGCAGGTAGGTTGCAGTACTTCATATCGTTTGTCAAAACACAAGTATTGCAACCCACCTGTTTAAAAAATCCATGTTGAAACCCATCTGAAATGCATGGGGTGTTTTCAGCACATGTTGAAAAGCTCTACAAATGAGTCGTTCTGATGCCTTAAGTAGAGTGAAATAGTTGTCCGTAAGATTTTATAAAACTTTTCATACTGCCGTTTTGTGAATGGCTGTTTGTGTTTTTCCGGAGCTCTTAGTAAAGTGATCCATCTCAGTGAGTGCTGATGTGTAGGCCTGTCGACCACCTGAATAAGGTCTCAAACAGCACACCATTCATGAAATCTCATCTCTGTAAAATCAAAAGTACAGTAATGTGAAGTAAATATGCTGGGCACAGCATCACACGGCCAGACAGCAGGTCTGCTTCTGGCTGTTTGTGGTGGCTGTTGCTCTGCAGCAGCAGCAGCAGAATGAGGATGTGTGTGTGTTGGTAAATGATGTGTTGTATACATGTGTGCCTACGCGCTCGTGTATGCGCCCAAATGCTCGCATGTTTTTAAACCACGTGTGTTGACATATGAGAGCAGCAGTATCATTCATGTCTCCCCTTTCCCCCCCCAACTGAATTTGGCCAACTACCCCACTCTTCTGAGCCGTCCCGGTCGCTGCACCACCTCCTCTGCTGATCCGGGGAGGGCTGCAGACTACCACATGCCTCCTCCGATACATGTGGAGTCACCAGCCGCTTCTTTTCACCTGACAGTGAGGAGTTTCGCCCCTCAGTTCCCCCTCCCCCCGAACAGGTGCCCCGACCGACCAGAGGAGGCGCACCAGGACACATACCCACATCCGGCTTGTGTCTGTAGGGACGCCCGACCAAGTGGGAGGTAACACGGGGATTTGAACCGGCGATCCCCGTGTTGGAAGGCAACGGACTAGACCTCGATGCCACCCAGGCACCTCGGTATGGTTAAGTTGTAAGCGGCCAGTTAGCCACATAACCCTTCCAACATAATTCTTGCACCGTTCAGCAAAAGTAATCGATGGGTATTCGGTATGGGCCGATACTAGAAGATTCATACTCGGGATCGGCTCGGTCAGTGAGGCAGCACTTTATCTGAAGGGGGTGTGCATGAGCCTGACATGGCAGACGGTGCATCTCTAATGTTTAGTGCGTGTTGGGGTGGCTAAAGGAAAATACAGGCAGTGAAAACTCTCATCTGTCATGTCTCAGCCAAGTCAGACCCGTCTGCCGTGTGCAAGGCTGTAACGGCCGCCGCAGCCTCGCCCTCGCAACCTGCAGTAATGCACAACTTCGCATACAGATCGATGTACGCGCAAATGTACATATTCGTTAATATTTCCAGCAAAACTCGGGGTCTTGCCATCAGCTGATTAGAAAGAGTATTCCTGGGGGCTCCCGGTGCATGAAAGCGTGTGATCTCGGTGCATTTCTAATGGGTGGAGTAATACAGCATCGTCGTGCACATAGTCTCGGCCAGGACTTGCTGCTGTCAGGGTCTTTCAGAGGGAAAAGTCAGCTGTAAAGCTGCTGGCTTTACATCACCGAGTCAGCTCAGCTGTCACTTTATTTTGGCCTGTTGACGTATGGCAGTAGGTTACAAGTCAGTATTCCAGCTCTATAACCTACCTTTCATCCAGTTTTCAGACGGGTCATTACACGTAGCCTACGGCCACAGTCGCGTGCACCCGCTGGCTCGGGACGCCTGCTCGGCCGCCGCAGCTCTGGAAGTGGTGACAGATTTATCCGGTGATTTTCGTCCCCGTGACTTATGAAATTCTTCCTTCGTTTTCATTTTTTTCCCCTTTTCTCAGCACCCGACTCGTTTATGAACTCGGGTCGTGCTTTCCTGCAGCCGATATTGTTCCCCCGTCTCCTCCTTCCTCGCGGGGAGCAGTGAGACGGCGCAATGATGCAATGTTGAAAATGAATAATTTGTTTAGATTTGTTTCATGTGCGGGGATCGCCGGTTCGAATCCCCGTGTGACCTCCGGCTTGGTCGGGCGTCCCTACAGACACAATTGGCCGTGTCTGCGGGTGGGAAGCCGGATGTGGGTATGTGTCCTGGTCGCTGCACTAGCGCCTCCTCTGGTCAGTCGGGGCACCTGTTCGGGGGGGGAACTGGGGGGAATAGCGTGATCCTCCCACGCGCTACGTCTCCCTGGTGAAACTCCTCGCTGCCAGGTGAAAGGAAACGGCTGGCGACTCCACATGTATGGGAGGAGGCATGTGGTAGTCTGCAGCCCTCCCCGGATCGGCAGAGGGGGCGGAGCAGCGACTGGGACGGCTCGGAACAGTGAGGTAATTGGCCAAGTACAGTTGGGGAGGTAAGGGGGGGAGGAGAAATTGAAACACGGGAATTTCATTTTAGAGGCATATTGGGTCCAGAACAGTTGTAAAAAAATTATGTATTTAAAAAGAAACCCTGCAGGATTGCAGGCCAGGCCTCGCGAGGCCTTGTGCGGTCGCAGACTTCGCACAGCCCATGCGATGGTTCTGATCAAAACGGACCAAAACAATGCCTCCGAACAACACCGCCTCGCAATTTCCAGCAACCCATGTAGACCACTGTTCACCTTTATCAAAGCTGCCTTCCCGGGTGGCAGTACAACTTTAACCTATATTAAATGTCCCGTGGACGGACATACGTCAGCCAGGTGGTCTGCATCCACTGTCCCAAGCCAGCATGACCTCCAAGAAAGACCTCCTTCCCATGTAGAACTGTGCTTGTTTGTCATTTTGGGTTTGTTGTCCCCACCTGTTGGAACGGTGTGTTTAAAGAACGCCGTTATCCACCCTCATTCTTGGCTCCTTCCCTCTCCAGCGATGGCGGATTTCCACGTCCAGCCGGAATCGGTATATGTTGAGGAGTCCAGCGTGGCCCGATTCCAGTGCCAGATCCACGGTCTCCCAGAGCCCGTCATCAGCTGGGAGAAAGACGGCCGTCCGGTCGACACCAAGGATGAGAGGTAGGACCGCGCTACAGTATAGAGGGACACACCAGCACGAGGACACACATCCACAAAGTCTCTCGGTTGCTTTTTCTCCCTCTATTGTGCGTTGGTCTTCCTCGCCGCCTTCCATCTATTTCTCCTTTCCCTTTGGTCTCTTGCAGGTACACCCTTCTCCCTACAGGTGTGCTGCAGATTACGGGGGTTTGCCATGAGGACGGTGGCAAGTTCTGCTGCGTGGCCCACAACAGCGCAGGCGTGAAACACAGTGCCGAGGCCCATCTCACCGTTTCGGGTTTGTGTGTCTACACTTAACACTGTGATGAATGCGTCCGCTCCCCGTTGGCGATATCGTCCTTTACTCTGTTTCCTGGCATAATCATCCCCGTCATCTTCGTACCCTGGACTTTTCTTGTTTGTCACTTAAGCGTGCTATTTGTCCTGTTTATTCCTAGCCCAGTACACTCCAAAGATTACCCACCCCCCCCAAGCGCACCAGTCCTCCACCTGATCTAGGAGATAGTCCACATCAAGATACTAGACTGTAGAGAAATCCAATTAAAGGGCGCCATCCATCAAGCTGTTGCACTCACAGTCACCCTCTGCCTCCCTCCGCCTTGTTGTTTTAGGTTCCCATTCCTCTGTTTACAAAGAGCCCATGATTCTGGTGGGTCCGGAAAACCTCACCCTCACCGTTCACCAGACCGCCATCTTGGAATGTGTCGCCACCGGATACCCCAAACCCATCGTGTCTTGGAGCAGACTCGGTAAGAGGGCTTCTCCGTCGCGCCGTGTTTTCGGTCTCTCGGTAAGCTGAGTGACAGTCCTGGTTAGCGCGTCTCACAGACGGTCGCACCATTTTCGCCGTGGCAGAAGGCGGCGTTTTGTTCTTCCCCACATGACGTATTAGACCGAAATCAGCGCGGAGGAAAAAAAGGGGGGGCGTTTCACAGATGAGCGAGGCGCAGCTTTCTGCGTAAACGCCGCGTTTCTGCCATTTCCTTCACGTTTCTGAATGGTTGCACCGTCGGTGGTGTTTTTACCGAGCGTTAATCTCGCCGACCTTGATGGTTATTTACTGGGGGATGAGGGGATTGGCGGGTCATGACCACTGCTAATGTGGCACAGTGATTAGGTTGATTAGGCATCCCTGTTCTGTTGGTGTGTATGTGGTGTATGTGTTTGAGTGAGCGGCTGCTCCAGTGCTCGAGCACCCGCTGAAACGGTGGATCATCCACGGGGGGGGGGGGCCGATCCAAAAATGAATGAATAGATGAGTAGGACTGTGTGCGGGTGCGGTGTAGGCTGGTACGGTTTGTAGCAGAGCGGCGTCGCGTCTCGTTGCGGTTTGTGTCCACGTCCAGCAGAAGACGGCCTCGTCAGCCTTCATTACGGTAATTACAGAAGCAGGTGTAATAAAGGGGGTTTTGTTGGGGGGCGTCCGGGTGGCGTGGCGGTCTGAAGCATTCTGAAGCCCAGTGAGCAAGTCAAACTGGAAGGGCTGCCAGTGCTGTTAGCAACTTCCCCACTGCCAAACATGGGGGGGGGGGGTCGCCGGTAGGTACCGGATGTGCGGGGTATTTATCTCGCGTACACGGGGGGGTTTTCACACCCGCCCCCCCCCCCGGGGGCTAAACGCCGTGTTCCTCAGCCGATGAACGCGTCCTCCATCCCGTCGTGGAGCCGAACCTCCGGAGCCGCGCAGAACCACCGGAGAGCTGTGCCGTAATGGCCACGAGGTGTTGAGACGGAAGGGTTTGTCCCCCCCGCCGCCCCCCCCCTACGTTTTTTTCTTCTTCTTCTTGACTATCACTCAGACTCTGCCACGACCAATTTTCCAACCTGATATCTGTTTTCCTTCGCTATTACCCAATCTGAGTCGCTGCTCAAAATGTAAATTGCTGCCCCCCCCCCCCCCCCCCTACCCCCTCGGCATAATCAGATTGAGGATATTGCCTTACACGACGTCGGCGGAATGAAATGCTAACACGATGGGATTTGTGGGTATTAGATTACAGGCGGGGGGGGGCCGGGATAAGCCGCATAATGATTCTGATAGATTCACATCAGTCACTCCTTAATGCCGAAGTTTGTTTGGCGCTTTCCATTCATCGGCGCCGCGGCCTGCTAGTCTGCTCTCTTTCTGCTCCGACGCTAACTGAATTAGTGCTCGCCGGAGAGAGGGAGAGAGAGAGGGAGAGAGAGGGGGAGAAACACAGAGAGAGAGAGAGAGAGAGAGAGGGAGAAACATCGTCGTGTCGTG
>JAJHIY020001851.1:2500-50000 GCA_022114975.2 Lampris megalopsis
AAGGCTTCTCAGCAATAGTCCTCACTTGGTGAAACAAGATGTTCGGCATGTTAAGAAGGCACGACTGTGTGAGTCGCTGTCAGATCTGATAAGTGTTGCGCAACGTTGGCGCACAGTCAGCGACTGAACCGTGAACTGAGTCTGACACCTGGTGGTCACCACGCGCTCACGTTACACCTACCAGAGGACTTCACTGAACATTCACCAGGGAAACTGTTGTTGTCTCAGTGTTGTGTGTTGTTGTCTCTTCTCGGTGTTGTGTGCTGTTGTCTCTTCTCAGTGTTGAGTGCTGTTGTCTCTTCTCAGTATTGTGTGTTGTTGTTCCTTCTCAGTGTTGTGTGTTGTTGTCTCTTCTCAGGATTGTGTGCTGTTGTCTCTTCTCAGTGTTGAGTGCTGTTGTCTCTTCTCAGTGTTGTGTGCTGTTGTCTCTTCTCAGTGTTGTGTGCTGTTGTCTCTTCTCAGTATTGTGTGCTGTTGTCTCTTCTCAGTATTGTGTGTTGTTGTCTCTTCTCAGTGGTGTGTGCTGTAGTCTCTTCTCAGTATTGTGTGCTGTTGTCTCTTCTCAGTGTTGTGTGCTGTTGTCTCTTCTCAGTATTGTGTGTTGTTGTCTCTTCTCAGTGTTGTGTGCTGTTGTCTCTTCTCAGTATTGTGTGCTGTTGTCTCTTCTCAGTGTTGTGTGCTGTTGTCTCTTCTCAGTGTTGTGTGCTGTTGTCTCTTCTCAGTGTTGTGTGCTGTTGTCTCTTCTCAGTGTTGTGTGCTGTTGTCTCTTCTCAGTGTTGTGTGCTGTTGTCTCTTCTCAGTGTTGTGTGTTGTTGTCTCTTCTCAGTGTTGTGTGTTGTTGTCTCTTCTCAGTGTTGTGTGCTGTTGTTTCTTCTCAGTGTTGTGTGCTGTTGTCTCTTCTCAGTATTGTGTGATGTAGTCTCTTCTCAGTGTTGTGTGCTGTTGTCTCTTCTCAGTGTTGTGTGCTGTAGTCTCTTGTCAGTGTTGTGTGTTGTTGTCTCTTCTCAGTGTTGTGTGCTGTTGTCTCTTCTCAGTGTTGTGTGCTGTTGTCTCTTCTCAGTGTTGTGTGCTGTTGTCTCTTCTCAGTGGTGTGTGCTGTTGTCTCTTCTCAGTGTTGTGTGCTGTTGTCTCTCTGTGTTGTGTGCTGTTGTCTCTCTCAGTGTTGTGTGTTGTTGTCTCTCTCAGTGTTGTGTGCTGTTGTCTCTTCTCAGTGTTGTGTGTTGTTGTCTCTTCTCAGTGTTGTGTGCTGTTGTCTCTTCCCAGTAGTGTGTGGTTGTCTCTTCTCAGTGTTGTGTGTTGTTGTCTCTTCTCAGTGTTGTGTGCTGTTGTTTCTTCTCAGTGTTGTGTGCTGTTGTCTCTTCTAAGTAGTGTGCTGTTGTCTCTTCTCAGTGTTGTGTGCTGTTGTCTCTTCTCAGTATTGTGTGTTGTTGTCTCTTCTCAGTGTTGTGTGTTGTTGTCTCTTCTCAGTGTTGTTGTCTCTTCTCAGTGTTGTGTGCTGTTGTCTCTTCTCAGTGTTGTGTGCTGTTGTCTCTTCTCAGTGTTGTGTGCTGTTGGAGTGGAGACGCTGCAGCAGGGGGACTTCCACAGCTTGGCCGTGTACCTGCTGTAAGTGATGTCATCAGCCTCATCCACACGCTTTGTAATCTGGCTTTGCTGCAGCGCAGCCTGCCACCTGTCTGTGTCCAATGCTTCTATTATTATTTCGTTGTATTTTCAGTTAAGCCACTAGATGTCACTATAACCTTTGAGTACTGTTTTTACCAGAAGCGTTGTTGTGTAGTAGAAAGGAAGTGACATACAGGGGAACAGGAAGTACACGCTGGAAGCCGTCCGCGGTGCAAGATGTTCAGTAAACTCTAAGCTAAACGTCAGTCATGTTCTCCCGCGTGCTTCATATGCCACCCATCTCTACAGACCGCCTTGTAATATATGTAGACCAGCCTACCTAACCTTAGCTGCTTATACGCCCAAATACCACATTACCCATCGGCCACCGTGGTCTTTTTGTGTAGCAAACATGATGTATTACACCTAGAGTGCCGAGTGGCGGCTGGTGCTGAACACTTTTGGGGGGCGCAGCACACCCGACAGCTGCTTTAGGGTCCACACAGTCACAGAGTTATTAAGAGGGACAATGTAGCCTATCGATTTGATCAGGGTCCGTAGACGGTGGATGATTGACAGTCGAGACGAGGCGTGGTGGTGGGTGTGAACATGATTGACAGCCACGAGAATTGTCCAATCAGGAGTGTCTGGGGCGCATGGAACTGCGCCCCCTGGAGAATCTGAAGAAACCAACCAGACAGCAGCCTCAGGTCACCTGCTCGCCACAATCCAAAGGAGTTGAATCGTGTGCAACTGGACTTGGTATATATCCGTGAAGACGTTTCGCCTCTCATCCAAGAGGCTTCCTCAGTTCGTGCCTTTCTGACTGGACCAAGCTAGTCTGACTGGCTGCTGATGAGACTCAGAATTTTGTGAAAACCGCAACACGTCCCCAAAAGACCAACCAGGTGAGCGACGAGGAGAAGAGGAACAGAAGGAAGAGCACAGTCATCCCATATGTTTCTGGGGTCTCCGAGAAACTCAGGAGAATCTTCAACAAACACCGCATCCCGGTATACTTCAAACCCAGCAACACACTCCGATTAAGACTGGTTCATCCCAAAGACCGTGTACCACACACCCGGAAAAGCAATCTGGTGTATGCTGTACAATGCAATGAGGATTGCACTGACCTATACATAGGAGAAACCAAACAACCACTACACAAACGGATGGCCCAACACAGAAGGCCAAACTCCTCAGGACAAGACTCAGCAGTCTATCTACACCTAAAGGAGAAGACACACTCCTTCCAGGACAGCAACGTACACATTTTGGACAGAGAAGATAGAGGGGTGAAAGAAGCCATCTATGAGAAACTGGAAAAACCATCCCTCAACAGAGGAGGAGGTCTGCGACACCACCTATCTCCCACTTACAATGCCGTCCTTTCATCTCTACCCAGGAGACTCCAGAAGCCTAGCCTCCAAGACTGGAAAAACCATCCCTCAACAGAGGAGGAGGTCTGCGACACCACCTATCTCCCACTTACAATGCCGTCCTTTTATCTCTACCCAGGAGACTCCAGAAGCCTAGCCTCCAAGAACAACAGTCGCTCACTAATGGCTCCAACGACTCTGACAAGGACTCCTAGAGGATGAATTCTGAGTCTCATCACCAGCCAGTCAGACTAGCTTGGTCTCGTCAGAAAGGCACGAACCGAGGAAGCCTCTTGGATGAGAGGCGAAACATCTTCACGGATATATACCAAGTCCAGTTGCACTTGATTCAGCTCCTCTGGATAACCACGACCTGGACGAATGAGAACATTCACAGACCTGCTCGCCACAAGTTTGAGGGCTTACATAAGGTGTGGTTTGGCCGGCGCCCCTCACCCAGGAAGTATATGTATTCAGACAGAAACCAACCAAATACCATTTGGACCTATATTCAATGCTGCTGACAGGCGCTCACAGACTGAAAAACACCTTTATTCCATCATTATTTGCATTATACAACTAAATCATATTTAAAATGTTTAAGTAGATTTTCCTCCCTTTATATTTGAAGGGGGGCGCCCCAGCGCCCCGCACTGGCCAGCCGCCATACTGCCCTGTAATTACAGGCCTGCCTGCTTTACGCACAGCCACATAATCTACCCATATCATTTGTGTTGCGCATTTACTTGGGACCCTGACGCAACCCCCTTTGGGAGGTGAGAGAGGCAAGAAAGGGGTGGCGGAGGGCAAAGAAAGCGAGCGCAGGGGTTTTTTTATCTGCACCACTTCTCCTGCCCTTCGTTTTATCTTATGTGGCTCGCAGCCCAAATCCCACGGAGCCACAGGAAAGCATCTCCCCGAGGAGAACAAGCATGCATGACTGTTTACACCATCTCCACACACACACATACACACAAAGCTCAGCAAAAACCTCTCAAACGAGCCTGGCGTAGCTGTGAGGGCTTGGGAGTTTCCAGTATCTTCCACATGGCTAGATGATGATCATCGAACTGGAAGAAAATGCCATTTTTGAAATCAAAGCACTCAGTAAGCCTTTCTCAGCTATCTGGACTATCCAAACAGCCATGCAGCGAGGTACTCCTGCACTGTTGCATGTGTTGCTTAGTATGTACGGGTGGTGATGGTGTTGCCACGTGTCCCACCAGAGTGTCGTCTGCGGGCATCATGCTGCTGGAGGGGGCCTACTTCCTGGATGCCCTGCTCGTCATGTGCCTGCCGTGAGTACACATCCCCTTCTCTGTTTCCCACTCTCTCGATATAGACGCTGCTATATGGGGACACACTGGGACAGAAATACAACTACATGGGAAGCCATCAGGTCCATCGCCCGGAAAAAGGTCTGCTTCGGCAGACATGTCTTCTCCACTGCCTCAATTCTAGATAAAGCACCCCAGGGATAGACAGACAGACAGACAGACAGACAGTCAGTCAGTCAGACAGTCAGTCAGACAGACAGACAGACAGACAGACAGACAGTTCATATGCAGGTACCCGTCTCTCATTAGGTGCCGAGCATGTTTGTATGTGGCACATGTAGCAGTATCTGTAGGCTGTGTGTATGTAGGTGAACTTGTGTTCTTTAGAGGTGAACTTGTATTTGGATTTTTGGGGGTGAACTTGTGCTCTGACGTATAGGATGTGGCAACACATTTTCTCATGTAAGGCAACAATCAATCAATCAACCAATCAATCAACCAATCAATCAGTCAATCAGTCTGTCTGTCTGTCTGTCTGTCTGTCTGTCTGTCTGTCTGTCTGTCTGTCTGTCTGGGAAGATAGATATATGTGGGAAAATGTGGAAAGATGGCGGCACGAATTCACATTTGTGGCGGTGGCCTCACCCAGTACCGTCCATGCAGTGTCTTTGTCCACGTCTGCATCTAAGTTTGTCTTCGTCTGATGGCTGGGAGAGCCTGGTCTGCTGCGTCCTGTGGGCCCAGGGACCACGGCCCTGCCTGGAGCTGCGACCGAGGACATAACACCGAGGGCGGTCTGACAGGACGCGGAAGCGGGGCAGGCTAAGCTAACTGCTAGCCCAAGCAGACCGGCAGTTCCGATAACACCGAGGGCGGTCTGGCGGCGGCCTCGCCTGGAGTTGACTGTGGTGTTTTTGGCGTCGTCGTGGGGAGTGCGGAGTCGAGGGTGCCTGACTGGGAGAGCCGGCGTTGGGTTGGCCGAGGGCGCCTGGTCTGCTGCATCCTGTGGGCCCAAGGACCACGGCCCTGACTGGAGCTGCACCCAAGGAGGAAGTTCTGACAGGACGCAGAAGCGGGGCATGCTAAGCTAACTGCTAGCTCATGCAGACCGGCGGTTCCGACAGTCATCCTGGCTGGCGTTCGTTCCCTTGGACAGTGATTTTTTTTTTTTTAAATTTAGTTTGAATATATGTGTTAGTTTAGGTGTTAGTATGTGTGCTCTTGTAGTTCTTGGATATGTGTGTTTGTCTTTGTGCTGCACTGCTGTGAGCTGGGGAAACCATGTTTCGTTATTTCATGTAGTAAGATGAAATGACAAAGTGTTCCTGATTCCTGATCTATCTATCTATCTATCTATCTATCTATCTATCTATCTATCTATCTATCTATCTATCTATCTATCTATCTATCTATCTATCTATCTATCTATCTATCTATCTATCTATCTATCTATCTATCTATCTATCTATCTGTCTATCTATCTATCTATCGATCGATCGATCTATCTATCTATCTATCGATCTATCTATCTATCTATGTCTGTTTCCCCTCTTCCTCCTGTAGTTGTCCTCCAGGCCTGCAGCTGTTGGTGTTGTGGGGGAAGATGGCTCATCTCGGCGGCTTCCAGAAGTTCCTGTATTACTCCATCATGTCCGTGGTGTGTTTCCTGCACCCCGTGTTGGTTTGGCATGCTACTATCCCAGGTACAGTGACACTGCCCGGTACCGTACCGCTACCAAACACCGATTTCCTCCGCAGCGGGTGTTCACTAACATCAGAGCCAGTCAGTAAATGAGGTGGCGAAACTGTCTTCCACTGCAGGGAGCATGCTCCTGGTCACGGCCCTTTTCAACTTCGTCCTAAGTAAGAAGGCCAAGGAGGACTCTCCCAAAGGGCCCCGGGAGGAGAGCTACGACGACCAAGGGCCGAGCACGGTGTGTGTGACGGAGAGCGACGGCCCCGGCGGCGCCTTGTCTTTCTTCCATGTGGTGACGGGCAGGAGGGGGGCGGAGCTGGCCCTCGCCACCCGAGAGGGCCGTCCGGGCTCGGCCGAGGTGGGCGAGAGCTCCCGAGCCATGCTGCAGCTGGAGCGCACCGCGCCGCCCGCAGAAAGACAGAGGGAGTGGAGGAGGTGGAGGGAGAGGAGACGGGCGTGTCTGAGAGGCGGAGGGAGTCCCGTGGAGAGGGAGATGGAGGAGTTTGAGAGGTGCTGCGACCCGGAGCCGGACACCACCTCAGACACGGCGCCCATGATTGCTGACTGACTGTTGGCCCGGCAGCGAGAACCCTGAGAACGTCACATGGGCTGTCTCAGACTGCACCACCGACACCACTGTGGCCGTCCTGTCGCCGCGTCTACAAACAACATGACATCACTACTGACCTGTCACATGATGGACATCACTACCGACCTGTCACATGATGGACATCACTACCGACCTGTCACATGGTGGATTCAGGCTGTTTCAGCCCAGCCCTCTCAGGCGGTATCCATCCCTGTCTGTTGTCAGTTCACACTGTTTTGTTCTTGTTGTTCTTTTGAAGAATCATCGTGTGAATAAATTATTATCATTATAAATTATGGCTGTTTGGCTCAATACCGGCACGCCGGGGACTCACCTGGTAGAGCGCGTCCCACATAAGGCTGAGTCCTTACCGCAGCGGCCTGGGTTTGAATCCGGCTCCGGCCCTTCAGGGGCGGCACGGTGGCGCAGTGGTTAGCGAGGTCGCCTCACAGCAAGAAGGTCCTGGGTTCGAGCCCCGGGGTAGTCCACCCTTGGGGGTCGTCCCGGGTCGTCCTCTGTGTGGAGTTTGCATGTTCTCCCCGTGTCTGTGTTGGTTTCCTCCGGGGCCTCTGGTTTCCTCTCACAGTCCAAAGACATGTAGGTCAGGTGACTCGGTGAATCGGCTGTACTAAATTGTTCCTGTGTGTGTGTGTGTGTGTGTGTGTGTGTGTGTGTGTGTGTGTGTGTGTGTGAGTCCTGTGATGGCCTGGCAGCCTGTCCAGGGTGTCTCCCCGCCTGCTGCCCAGTGACTGCTGGGATAGGCTCCAGCATCCCCATGACCCCGGCTGGGATAAGTGGCTTTGATGATGGATGGATGGAATGGAATGGAGTGGATACATTATTACACTGTAAAAAGATACTTTTTGATTCCACTAAATAAAGTTAGTGTCCGGGCTGCCTTAAAATGCTAAGTTGGCTGAATTTAACGAGACAAGTCGAGGTAATTTTGCACTGATCCAAAACAAATAAACGTTTCTAGTCAAACTAACTCGATATTAACTCAGTTGTACTTAAATCCTTCAGTTCGCCGAACTTCATCACGGTTCAGTTCCTCCAGAATTCTCCAGACGAGGCAACGCCGTCTTCCAGTTTCTCCCAACTGGAATTCCACGGCTGACGATACCGTACCCACAATATCCACTTTACCAACCTTTATGTTATGTCAACTTTATCATTACATATTTATGTTTGAGTTACCTATATCATAATTCAGTTCTGCTTAAGACTAAGCTTGTACCTAGAACTTCAGCTGAACAGAAGATGATGCGCCGTGCTGGCGGGTTTCGTGTGGCGGCCTGCTGGACAGACGTCATTACCGCGCAATCCAATCCACTTAGTGCCGCATGAATAATTCATGAGGCAATAAATTAGATAAAGCTCTTCGATTCGGAGGAATCGGAGAAAACATCAGTGATTTATGAGGCTGCAGCAGCAAGACAGGCCTCTTTGCATGTGCACATCTAGTATACTGGGGGGGAGGGGAGGGTGTACGGAAGCCGGTGTAGGACACGTCCACGGGAAACGGTCACCATGGCGACGGAGCACCCGGCGTCACGCGGTGGCGCTACTGTGGGAAATACAGCAGCGTCGTCGGCATACAGAACAACAAGCACGGCGGGAATTAATTGTACGCGGGTTATGACGGGGTTGTTGTTGTTGTTGTTTTCATCGCGGAAGGTGTGGAGGACCAGCGGGGGGGGGGGGGAGGAGGATACGCCCTGTGTGCACACCTTCTGTGACGGTAAACCCTGCGGATCAGCCACCTTGATAGCGTGCACGCCTGGCTGGCGCCCCCTTTGTGTGACTGTGGTTTCCATTACAGAAGAAAGCATAAAACTGTGCGTGTGCGTGTGCGTGTGCGTGCGTGTGCGTGTGGGCGTTCTTTTGTTCCGCTCATAAATCAATATCTACTTTCCCCCCCTCCCCCCCTCTGTCGTGCACACGGAAACACTTTCACAGACACACACGTGAATAAAGACATAAACACACACACACACGTACGTGTACGCACGCGCGCACGCACGCGCACAGATGTGATCCGTGCACGCCGAAGTGTAGAGCACGCTATTCGTTATTGAGTCTTGAGGGACGATCTTTCTTCACTATCAAAGCTGTGCAGAGAATCAATAAGTGCGGAGAGACCCATTCATCAGACAGCTGTGCGGCCAGACAGCACACACACACACACACACACACACACACACACACACACACACACACACACACACACAATGTAAGCCCCCTCCACCTTTTGATATTAAATACATACCGGCCATAAATTATCATACATTAATTTAGCCTGTTGAAAGTGATTTATTGTGTGTTGTGTGGCGGACATGATGAGGGAGTCCAAACATAAACGGTGAGACATGCCGGACCAGCATACAACCGTCTCGGTGGTGCCTGTCGGGGTTTTACCCCGGACTCGAATGCTCCACTGTAAATGAGACGAGGCCAATAATTAAGTGTCTGACCATTTAACACTGCTGGAGAGAAGGATGGAGAGGAGAGGATGTCTGCATTTCCAGCCTGCTTCCATATATGTCCTTTCTTTGGCCATACAACACGTCATATAAAATGAATTGTGCTCTCCGGTAGAGGTTGTTGAGCTGCTGGAACAACTTACTTCCTCTGTACATACTAAATCACAAGACCCGGAACATGGAAGGTTGGGGGGGAGAGCTTAGGAGAGAGAGAGAGAGAGAGAGAGAGAGAGAGAGACCATGGCTCACTGACCACAGTCTAGCCACTGAAAAGGGCAGACACACACACAACATCTTGGCTACCAAAACAGCAAAGAACATGTGGTCCGTGTGCGGTAGGTGAGGCGGAGACAGAGATGCACTTCCTGCTAAATTGTGAGAAATTCCAGAACATAAGAGAAAAATACCAGGAGAAACCTGAAAACCAGATTCCAGATGTTCTGCTCCTGGATGAGAAAGAACAATGGCCACTTATTTTAGGAGAGGGTCAAAGGTCACGCCGGGCGGCACAATATGTGTCAGAATGCTGCAGCCTAAGGGTCAGTGAGTGACCAAAACATTGTCAAATACTGTCAGTTGCTGTTCAAGTGCTGTTCTATGTTTTCCCTTTTCCTTTTGTTTTGTTTTGTTTTGTTTGGTGCTCTGCTGGCCTGTTCTGCTGTCACCTGCTTTGGCAACATTGTAATTAATGCTGTCATGCCAATAAAGCATCACTGTATTGAATTGAATTGACAGAGTGAGAGAGAGAGAGACAGAGAGAGGGAGAGAGAGAGAGGTAGAGAGAGAGAGAGAGAGAGAAAGCGGGGTAGAGGTAGAGAGAGACAGAGAGAGAGAGAGAGAGAGAGAGAGAGCGAGAGATAGAGAGAGAGAGAGAGAGAGACAGAGAGAGGTAGAGAGAGAGACAGAGAGAGAGAGAGAGAGAGAGAGAGAGAGAGAGAGAGAGAGACAGAGAGAGAGGTAGAGAGAGAGACAGAGAGAGAGAGAGAGAGAGAGAGAGAGAGAGAGAGAGAGAGAGAGAGAGAGAGAGAGAGAGAGAGAGGTAGAAAGAGATAGAGAGGTAAAGAGAGAGAGGTAGAGAGAGAGAGAGAGAGAGAGAGAGAGAGAGGAAGAGAGAGAGAGAGAGAGAGAGAGAGAGAGAGGTAAAGAGAGAGAGAGGTAGAGAGAGAGAGAGAGAGAGAGAGAGAGAGAGGTAGAGAGAGAGAGAGAGAGAGAGAGAGAGAGAGAGAGAGAGCGAGAGAGAGAGAGAGAGAGAGAGAGGTAAAGAGAGAGAGAGAGAGAGAGAGAGAGAGAGAGAGAGGGGTAAAGAGAGAGAGCGATAGAGAGAGAGAGAGAGAGAGAGAGAGAGAGAGAGGTAAAGAGAGAGGTAGAGAGAGAGAGAGAGAGAGAGAGAGAGAGAGAGAGAGAGGTAAAGAGAGAGAGAGAGGTAGAGAGGGAGGTAAAGAGAGAGAGAGAGAGGTAAAGAGAGAGAGAGAGAGAGAGAGAGAGAGAAGGAAAAGGAGAGAGAGAGAGAGAGAGAGAGAGAGAGAGAGAGAGAGAGAGAGAGAGAGAGGTAGAGAGAGAGAGGGGGGGGGTAAGGAGGACGCATGTAAGCTGCGGGTGGTCCTGGGAGGGGGGGAAGCAGCAAGCATTGCAGCAAGATTTATATTTACCTGCCACAACCTGAGGGGCAGTGGGTGACGGCACCTATTGTTACTGTTGTTGTTTGATATCATCATCATTGTTGTGTTGTTGCTGTTTTACATGCTTTGGCAATATGTACACACACGTATGTCATGGCAATAAAGCACATATTGAATTGAATTGAGGGAGAGAGGGGGGGGACGTGTGTGTGTGTGTGTGTGGGTTGGGGGGGTATTTCCTCAGATTCTGTTCGCACCCTCCAGCGGTTTCCTCGATAGCCCATGTAGACTTAAAAACAGGATGGGGGAAATAAATCCTCATCGGCGCACTAGTGGCTTCCTCTTTTCCAGACCTGTCAGCAGCCAGCTGGGAAAAAAAGAAGCTGCACAATGGTTGCCGGGTAATTTCTGGGTCTGCTTTCTCGCCAGTGTGCATGGTGCCGTCGAGTCATATTATCTTTCCTCACATAAAATAATTTCACACACACACAACAAAAAAAATCCATTTTCACCCCTTGTTTTTTTTCCAAATGGAGTTTTTAGCGTCTTTGCGCAGGGAAGACTACAAAGACCAAGACCGCCTCTACGAAGCCGAGGTGTGGAACCCGACACGCCCACCGCTACCGCTGATTGGCTGTGGCTGATCGCCGCGACCTACTATTGGAACACCCCGCTGTCAATCAAACCCCCGGTTGCCAGACGACCGCAGCAAGGTATGAAGATTGATGAGTTATACGCGGAATTGGAGCAGAAGGTGAACGCGGAGAACCCGCGGGTCTTGTGAACGGCAGCGACTCGCACACGGCTATGGTAAGATTCGCCTCACATGACCCGGTTCTGGCGGTGCCGACACCGTCTTTTAACCGAGCGGCCAGGAGCCGCGGTGTACTTGCCCGCCGTTAACCCTTAGGAACGGGATAGCTCGCGTCCTGAAGTTGGACGCTCCGCACCGCCCGAAAGCTACTCATCTGTAGACCGCCTCACTCCAGGGCCAGGTGCCGGCTGGGTTTTGTGTCTGTAGTCCGCCTCACTCCAGGGCCAGGTGCCGGCCGGGTTTTGTGTCTGTAGACCGTTTCCCTCCAGGGCCAGGTACCGGCAGGGTTTTGTGTCTGTAGACCGTGCCAGTCCAGGGCGAAGTACCGGCCGGGTTTTGTGTCTGTAGTCCGTTCCACTCCAGGGCCAGGTGCCGGCTGGGTTTTGTGTCTGTAGTCGGCTTCACTCCAGGGCCAGGTGCCGGCTGGGTTTTGTGTCTGTAGTCGGCTTCACTCCAGGGCCAGGTGCCGGCTGGGTTTTGTGTCTGTAGTCCGCTTCACTCCAGGGCCAGGTGCCGGCTGGGTTTTGTGTCTGTAGTCCGCTTCACTCCAGGGTCAGGTACTGGCCGGGTTTTGTGTCTGTAGTCCGCTTCACTCCAAGGCCAGGTGCCGGCCGGGTTTTGTGTCTGTAGACTGCTTCACTCCAGGGCCAGGTACCGGCTGGGTTTTGTGGCTGTAGTCCGTTCCACCCCAGGGCCAGGTGCCGGCCGGGTTTTGTGTCTGTAGACCGTTTTATTCCAGGGCCAGGTGCCGGCCGGGTTTGGTGTCTGTAGTCCGTTCCACCCCAGGGCCGGGTGCCGGCCGGGTTTTGGGAGATAGTTTTTGCCTCAGCTTTTCTCTTGTGTGGAAATGGATGAAAAACCAAAACGTGCACTATTCCCACTTATAATTGCCAAAGCTGCACTGCTTCTAACGGCCTTTAGCATGAATCGGGTCGCTTATCGTGACAATAAAAACCCAGTAGTCTGTTATGGTAGCGTGCTTTTGGCTCGGAAGAAGAACAGGGGTCCGTGTGCCGACAGGGGGGCTGTGCATTTGGGCATTTTACGCATGGGAATGGATTGTTTACGGCGACAGCTGCCAGCGTGTAAGTACAATAAGTGGAAATGAATCAGAGCAAGTCTGAGTCAAGGAGCAGACCTGTATGGACCGCAGGCTTTGTCCACATAGCCAATAATAGACAACGCGTATAGCCCACCGCACATCACCTCGAACAGAACAGAACAGAACAGAACAGAACAGAACAGAGCAGAGCAGAACAGAGCAGAACAGAACAGAACAGAGCAGAACAGAACAGAGAAGAACAGATCAGAACAGAGCAGAACAGAGCAGAGCAAAACAAAAGAAAACAGAACAGAACAGAACAGAGCAGAACAGAGCAGAGCAGAACAGAGCAGAGCAGAACAGAACAGAGCAGAACAGAACAGAACAGAACAGAACAGAACAGAGCAGAACAGAACAGAACAGAACAGAACAAAACAGAGCAGAACAGAACAGAGCAGAACAGAACAGAACAGAACAGAACAAAACAGAGCAGAACAGAGCAGAGCAGAACAGAGCAAAACAGAACAGAACAGAACAGAGCAGAGCAGAACAGAACAGAACAGAACAGAACAGAACAGAACAGAGCAGAACAGAGCAGAGCAGAACAGAGCAAAACAGAACAGAACAGAACAGAACAGAGCAGAGCAGAACAGAACAGAACAGAGCAGAGCAGAGCAGAACAGAGCAGAGCAGAACAGAACAGAACAGAACAGAACAGAACAGAGCAGAGCAGAGCAGAGCAGAACAGAACAGAACAGAACAGAACAGAACAGAGCAGAGCAGAGCAGAGCAGAACAGAGCAGAGCAGAACAGAACAGAACAGAACAGAGCAGAGCAGAACAGAACAGAACAGAACAGAACAGAACAGAACAAAACATAGCAGAACAGAACAGAACAGAGCAGAGCAGAGCAGAGCAGAACAGAGCAAAACAGAACAGAACAGAACAGAGCAGAGCAGAGCAGAACAGAACAGAACAGAACAGAGCAGAACAGAGCAGAGCAGAACAGAGCAGAACAGAGCAGAACAGAACAGAGCAGAACAGAACAGAACAGAACAGAGCAGAGCAGAGCAGAACAGAACAGAACAGAGCAGAACAGAGCAGAGCAGAGCAGAGCAGAGCAGAACAGAGCAGAGCAGAACAGAACAGAACAGAGCAGAACAGAACAGAACAGAACAGAACAAAACAGAGCAGAACAGAGCAGAACAGAGCAGAGCAGAACAGAGCAAAACAGAACAGAACAGAACAGAACAGAGCAGAGCAGAGCAGAACAGAACAGAACAGAGCAGAACAGAGCAGAGCAGAGCAGAGCAGAACAGAGCAGAACAGAACAGAGCAGAACAGAGCAGAGCAGAGCAGAGCAGAGCAGAACAGAGCAGAACAGAACAGAACAGAACAGAGCAGAACAGAACAGAACAGAGCAGAACAGAACAGAACAGAACAGAGCAGAACAGAGCAGAGCAGAGCAGAACAGAACAGAACAGAACAGAGCAGAACAGAGCAGAACAGAGCAGAACAGAGCAGAACAGAACAGAACAGAACAGAACAGAGCAGAACAGAACAGAACAGAACAGAACAGAACAGAGCAGAACAGAGCAGAACAGAACAGAACAGAGCAGAACAGAACAGAACAGAACAGAACGGTCTCAGCTGGAGATGTAAAGAGTCTCAGCGGTTCTGAGCGTTACCAGTCACGTTCAGCCCACACGTCAGTTTCCCCCCTGCAGTCCGGACGGAGCCTTTGCTCTCTGCGGTCCTGGGCAGCCATGTGAAGGGGATGAATAATTCATGGTAACGGTGACGGGCCAGAATCTTTTCACTTATGGAATATTTATGTGCCCGTTAGTTAGCATGAATATGGATGAAAGATGGACTGACCGTCTCGGATCCCATTATTCACCTCCTTGGTCAGCAGTCTCCTCGGTGGAGGGGAGGATGGGCAGGGGTCTGCCGTGGGCTCTTTATCAGCATTAACCCCCCGCCCCTCATTCGCCCCCTTTCTTCTCATCAGCTCAATGTCTTCTACTCGAGCTATTTAAATATGTGTGTGTCATGTTTTTAATAAGAACAGATGCTAATAATAATGACACTAACACACACTGTCTTAAGTTTTTTTCTTCACATTTCATATTTCTTCATTACACACACACACACACACACACACACACACACACACACACACACACACACACACACACACACACACACACACACACACACACACACACATAGTATATATACATTGGCAGTAGGGTGGCACAGTGGTTAGTGTGATCGCCTCACAGCAAAGAGGTCCTGGGTTCGAGCCCCGGGGTAGTCCAACCTTGGGGGTCTAGCTCTGTGAGGAGTTTGCATGTTCTCCCCCTGTCTGTGGTGGGTTTCCTCCAGGGGCTCCTGTTTCCTCCCACAGTCTAAAGACATGTAGGTCAGGTGACTCAGCCGTACTAAATTGTCCCTAGGTGTGAGTCTGTGTGTGTGTGTGTGTGTGTGTGTGGGCCCTGTGATGGCCTGGCAGTCTGTCCAGGGTGTCTCCCCGCCTGCCGCCCAGTGACTGCTGGGATAGGCTCCAGCATCCCCGCCACCCTGAGAGCAGGATAAGCGGTTTGGCTAATGGGTGGATGCATGGATGGATGGATAGATGGGAGAGAAGGATGGGGGTTGTTGTACAGTCTGGGGCGGGGCAGTAACACAGACAGCCCCACCATCAGCAGAGGTGTGACGGTTGGTTGTCAGTGTGGTCAGAACAGCATAGTGTGGACCGTCTAGGCTTCTAGGTAAACAGCAAGATCCTACAGTTCATTCTGAATTTGATTTTTACTGCTGGGGAGATGTGTTGCCATGGGGACCTTGTATGTTTTAGGGTGAATTAAATGAAAAGCCCAGTTTTAGTGTACTACATTGCACATGTAAGCTGAAATGAGAAAAGAAGCCCCATAGACCCAGCTTTGTATTTGTGAGTTGTTGGGGTGCTCAGTCTCCCTTGGTTCAGCAGACAATAAGTATTGAGATGATGAACGTAATACAGAATAGAAAAGACCCCATAAGAGGACTGAGCCCCAAGTCTCTTCCACGTAACAGCTGGCCTCCATCCTGCTGACGTCGTCAGACTTTCTGCTTCCTTGTATCTCGCCTCGTTTTAGCCATTTCTTGGTTGACTAGCTGTTTAAACGAGTGACGTGCGTGTTCAGGATGGCTTCAGATCTGACCGGCTGGCCCGCTGAAGGGCCGCGCTTCCTTCTTCCCGACCGAGTCCTGAGTTAAGGTAGCGGCGGGGTTCGGAGCACTGCGCCGCTGCAGCGTGGTTTCACGCTCGCTGAGTCAGAGGCATTTTGTTTTGCATTTACAAACGAGATATGTCTGCTGCTGCTGCTGCCGTCTTCAGTCATGTGATCGGTAAAGGCCGCTGTCCCGTGCCGAAAGGATTGAACTTTCGATGCTGTGTTTAGCGAACAAAGTAGCGGCCTCATGGTCGCTAGCTGTGCTCTTCTTTGGTCTGCAATTAAGCCTTCTTATCACGTACCATGTAATGGGAAAGATATCCAATCAATTTTATTTGTATAGCCCAATATCACAAATTACAAATTTGCCTCAGTGGGCTTAACAGCAACACAACATCCTGTCCTTAGACCCTCTCATCGGATAAGGAACAACTCCCTAAAAAAACCCTTTAACAGGGAGAAAAAATAGGAAGAAACCTCAGGGAGAGCAACAGAGGAGGGATCTCTCTCCCAAGACGGACAGCGTGCAATGGATGTTGTGTTCACGCAATTTACATAATACAACATTGAAAGAGGATAACACAATTATAATGGACATAAAATTTATGAACATGATGCACAGGATGCCAAGCAGTGTCCACGTGCCAACGGAGCAGTCCAGGACCCAAGCCACGTGATATTCAATCCTGGACTTATCTGCTGGGACCGGCACAAGGGCGGTGGTCACTGGATAACACATTTTTTCAAACATTTTCCTTCTTGACAAATAATCAGAGATTTTGACGGACAAGCTGTCAAGCTGAACACAAAAATGCTTTCAGATTTGCTGTATCATGTAGGGGCGGCACGGTGGTGCGGTGGTTAGCGCGGTCGCCTCACAGCAAGAAGGTCCTGGGTTCGAGCCCCGGCGTAGCTTTTGACAAATCTCAGTCCCTGACCAGGTCATTTAATTCTGGCTGTGTTATCAGATGAGGATAACCAGGCATCAAGGGTTCAACATCTGGATCAGTGTTGTTTTCCACATCTGGTTCGTGCGTTGTGACATCTTCATCTGCCGCATCTGGGCTCCATGTCTCTGGTGGCTTTGGTAGTGGCAAACTGTCATCATGTGGCACTGGTCTCATGGCTGAAAGCAGATTGGGGTATTCAGTGGAGTTCTTACTTTCCGTAGAGAAGCCAGATACGTTGGTCAGACAGAAATAACAGTCCCGTCACGTGACCCTTCTGTTCTCACCATATCATTGGGACTGCAAATAGCATTGACCAGGTACTCTGAGCCAAGCTCTCAGGTTGACTGCACTTGTTGCACAACAAATGTGAGGAGCCCAGGGTTTCTCTTGGTCACCAATTTTAAATCCCAAGTAGAGCTCATATGCTTCCTTAATAAGTGCACTCATGGTGCGTCTTTGAGTCTTGAGCGTCTACTCGCCACAGATGTAGCAGAATTTATTGCAGCTGTTGTAACGTTGACGAGACATTTCCGCTGTATTAAATCTTCCTGAAGACAATAAATCCTGTTGTTAAGTGTACTCACTACGCTACTGCCTGAAGAACATGCGCAGCAACATGCGTCCAAACAGCATCTAACCTGACTAACCATGCCCAGGCATGCTTGGACTGAGCAAAACAGCTTGCTTTGTGGGCAATACACTGATGGGAAATCACAAACATAGGTTATCTCTACAAAACAATATGTGAGAGGAACATTCTATGATGATTTTTGTGATCAGCAGCCCCAAATCCATAAAATACACCCGAAAGTGTCCAGGAAGCAAAATCTTTGTTGTCCACAGTGTAAACGACAGTCAGTTGCAGTTTTTCTTTTGTTTTTTTTTTGGGGGGGGGGTAATTACAGGACATCGCAGGACATGTAATTACTAGACACTGAGTGTAAGGACAGGATGCTGTATTGCTGTAAAGCCCACTGAGGCAAATGTGTAATTTGTGATAATGAGCTACACAAATAAAACTGACTTGACTCGAGCTAGCCCACTGGATTTAGCGCCCTAGCCCTTGCTGGTAATGATAAAGTCTTTCATTGTTGACAGGTTATTCTGAGCTTATTTAAAGGCGTTTGCGGTGGAAAGTAGTCCATATTGTGACACGCCATCACGCCATCAGCATGGCTTAAATAGTAAGTAACAAGTAGCCTATCAGCGGGGTCGTTTTGTAACCACGAGTTACAGCAGTTTTAACTGAACATGTGGCCTAGCCTATAATTTGACGTCCATCTTACTGCTTCAGTCTGCTCCTCTTAAATAGTGTTGCTGGCTTCTTGAAGATGCTGATGCCCAAACAGTTATGTCAGCTTTCTCCCACAGCGCGTACCAGTGCCACTGGGCTATGCATCGCAAAGACCTGAGGGGCCTTTAGAAATGATTTAGCTCGTCTGGGAGGGAGGCATCATGGACAGTGGGACCACTATTGGAGCTTTTGTATTCTGTGATAGACTGAATGCCTTGCCACATTCGCCGGGGATCGGAGCTATTGTGAAAGTGGTCCTCTATTCGTAGGGAATATTTATGTTTGGCTCTTCTGGTGCCCTTTTTGAGGGTGGATCTGGCTGCGCTGTAGGCCTCGCAGTTACCTGACTTGAATGCTGCATCCCGGGCTTTCAGCAGCTGCCGGACCTCACTGGTCATCCAGGGTTTCTGGTTTGGGAAGGTGTGGGTTGATTTTTTTGTTGTGACACTCTCAGTGCAAAAGTTAATGTAGGCTAGTATGGCGGATGTCTGTTCATTAATGTCTGTATGGGAGCCATGGGTAGCTGAATGTGCAAAAATACTCCAGTCTGTGTTGTCAAAACAGTGCTGGAGTTCTGAGACTGCTCCTTATGGCCGGACAGTGGTTGTCTTTACTGCTGACTTGACCCGTTTTATGAGGGGTTTGTAGGCTGGGACCAGGAACAGAGAGAGGTGGTCCATACAAGTTTACTCCCTGCCCCTTAATGTTAGTATAGAAATGGTCCAGGGTGTTTTGTCCCCTAGTGGGGTAGCAGACATGTTGATGAAATTTTTGGCGATACAGCCCTGAGGTTAGCCTGATTAAAATCACCGCCTGTGATAAAGACATTGTCCGGGTGTTTGGCCTGTTGTCTGCTGATGGCACATTGTAGCTTCTCGTGCTGATGTTGATTTACAGATAGTAGAAATGGAGTGCCTGTATCATTTCTTTCTCTTTTGTTTTGGATTTTGATATACTTTATTAATCCCTGTGGGAAATTCTTCTCTGTGTTCACCCATCCTAGCTTTGTAGCTAGGAGCAGTGGGCAGCTGCCGTGCAGCACCCAGGGACGAACTCCAGTTCCTCTTGCCAAGCCTCGGTTCAGGGGCACAGACAGGAGTATTAACCCTAACTTGCATGTCTTTTTGATGGTGGGAGGAAACCGGAGCACCCGGAGAAAACCCACCACAGACATGGGGGGGGGGCATGCAAACTCAACAAAGAGGACGACCTGGGATGACCCCAAGGTTGGACAACCCCGGGGTTCGAACCCAGAACCTTCTTGCTGTGAAGTGACAGCACTAACCACAGGGCCACCGTGCTGCCCGATATGATGTTAATGTGATAAATATGACGTTATCATATTTTCTATTTTTTTTGTTTGCGGTGATCTGATTTTGTAGGGTAGTTGGCATTAAAACTGGCAGCATGCATCGTGTTGAAGCGCCGCTTGGGATCATTTGCTTTGCAGACAGCTCCGGTCTTCATGCATGTCAAGCATGTTGGTTTGGCATTTATGTGGTCCGGTCAAATAAAACAAAGCTGATCAGTCCAGTCAGATGTGAACTGATGGTTTACCTGGTCGACTTTCTGCCTTTTTGCGCAGGCAATGTTCTTGGTTTAGGACAGTTATTGATTATCTGTGACTTAGCTGGTGAATGGCTCTATCTCGTCAAGGACCGTAGAGAGCGCGGAGTACGTCTTAGGTCTATGCGCGCTCTCTGGCATAGGTCAAGTGTACCGTGTGGGGTGAGGTCAAAATAAAGTAGAGCCGCACGCACTTTATTTCACATGTTGCGCGCTGTATTTCACATGTGTTGGTGCGGGCCAGACATTTGGGCTGTCGCGGGCCGAACCTGGCCCTCAGGCCGCTTATTGGGGTTCGAGGCTATAGATCAACTAGCCATGCAGCTTCAGCTAATGAGCGGTCAGAAGCGTTAGCCAGCACAAGGCAGGCTAATGTTGTGTTGAGAGAAGAGTAGAGAAGGAAAAAAATGGGGCCTTGTTGGTTGTAGAAATGTCCCAACTTGCACATAACTACGAAGTTATAAGTTAGAGAAATTAGAATAGACATGGAGATTTACCGAAAGGTTCAGACTTCTATGCGGAGCTCCTTCTACCCAGGGAACTCACGCCGCCATTTTTCTGCTGTTCTTGCTGCTAAGAAGAGATTACACCATGTAGCTTCACTGTGGTTTTGCTGGCAAAGTCTACTGGCAATTGTGGTTTATGACAGATGACACACTTTGGAGGTCCTTTCGCATTTCACAAACGAATCTGGAGTTTTTCTTCACACGGAGAGTCATGCTCCTGTCACCTGCCATATTCTTCCATTGTTTATGTGCTTGCTTGTGTGTTTTGTGGTGATATTTTTGGCCACTGGTTCCTTTCTTCTTAAGGGTGTGCCAGATGGGTTGGTTTGACAGTGCCAAAAATTACAACACTTTCTCCAATAATGATTTCTGTTTATTTCAAGAATCGCCTTCTTTTCTGTCTGGTTTTGGTTTTGGATTGTGTTTTCTGAGTCAAATGGGGGCAAATTTGAGAGCTTTCCAGCTTTTTTCATGCATGTTGAAACGTTGCAGCATGACACACCCTGCAGTGTAAACACCTGTAAACCCACACCAGCATTTACCACCGGGTGCATGTAAAGCACCATCGTTCTTAAAATGGGTAGAGTGCATGCATAAAGACAGCCATTGGTGATAGGGGATGTATTTTTACTTTTTCACTTTTGATTCTCGCTTTTGCTCTGGAATCTGAATTTCCTGAGCACTCGACTTAAAATACTTAATGTGACCTTCTGTCCAAACACATTTGGTAATTTACATGACAAATCAATATGAAACGCAGGCTGGAAGGCCATTATCTTATACTCTATCCAAAACCAACAAGTTCTATTTCCAGCAATCTCTTTTCTCTCATCTGGCCTCAAAACGGTAGAACAAACCCCCATCCTTCATTCGAGCTACAGACGTGTTTATGTCCCTTAAGGCCTAAAATCTTTCCTTTCCAGTTGAACTTTAATCTTTAAATGGGGTTTGAACAAGACTCTTGTGATGATTTGTGCTGTTGTTCTGATGTGAATCCCTTGTTGGTGTCTTCCATGTGTCTGTGATACAGACACATGGCGTTGTCTGGCTATGCTGAATCTTCCATCACTCCCTGCTGATGATCTAAGGCACGTTTACACTTGATGCACGTGACATGTCATGCAGTCCTGACTATAATATGATTATCATTTAGTGCAATATGATGCCTATTGGCGGCACGGTGGCACAGTGGTTAGCGCAGTCGCCTCCCAGCAAGAAGGTCCTGATTTCGAGCCCCGGGGTAGTCCAATCTTGGAGGTCGTCCTGGGTTGTCCTCTGTGTGGAGTTTGCGTGTTCTCCCCGTGTCTGCGTGGGTTTCCTCCGGGTGCTCAGGTTTCCTCCCACAGTCCAAAGACATGTAGGTCAGGTGAATTGGCCGTACTAAATTGTCCCTAGGTTTGAATGTGTGTGAGATTCTCGGCCCTGTGATGGCCTGGCAGCATGTCCAGGGTGTCTCCCCGCTTGTGACCCTGAGAGCAGGATGAGCGGTTTGGATAATGGGTGGATGGATGATGCCTATTGGTGATGCACAAATTCATATTCTAATAGCTGACTCTTATAAGTCGGTTTGCAGGAAAAGAGTATTAACTAAATAACAAAATGGAGAGCAAAATGAAATGTACTACTACTACTTTCGGCTGTTCCCGTTAGGGGGCGCCACAGCAGATCATCTGTTTCCATTTCTTCCTGTCCTCTACATCCTCCTCTGTTACAACAGCCACCTGCGTGTCCTCTCTCACCACATCCATAAACCTCCTCTTTGGCCTTCCTCTTCTCCTCTTTCCTGGCAGCTCCATATTCAGCATCCTTCTCCCAATATACCCAGCATCTCTCCTCCACACACGTCCAAGCCATCCCAATCTTGTGTCTCTTGCTTTGTCTCCAAACCGTCCAACCTGAGCGGTCCCTCTAATATACTCGTTCCTAATCCTGTCCTTCTTCGTCACTCCCAATGAAAATCTTAGCATCCTCAACTCTGCCACCTCCAGCTCCGCCTCCTGTCTTTTCGTCAGTGCCACTGTCTCCAAACCATATAACACAGCTGGTCTCACAACCATCTTGTAAACCTTCCCTTTAACTCTTGCTGGTACCCTTCTGTCACAAATCACTCCTGACACTCTTCTCCACCCACTCCACCCTGCCTGCACTCTCTTCTGCACTCCCCGTTACTTTGGACAGTTGACCCCAAGTAATTAAACTCATACATCACATCTACTCCTTGCATCCTCACCATTCCACTGTCCTGAAATACATGATATAAATGCCTTTTTTTTGGCAGATGTCATGCATCAAGTAATCAGTTAACTCAATCTCCTACATAATCCATGGCAGTTTCCCACAGTTAGCTGTGTGGCTCTCACTCTCCACATGGACTCTGTGCTGCTGTGAGAAGAGTGTTTCAGAGTCACTGGTGGCTAATTTCCAGCTGTGTGAGGTTAAACTGAGGTGAAGGAGTCATGCTTGGGGATGGGGGAGGGGGTTCAAGTGACTTGCTGTGAATGCATGGTTTGTCACAAAGCATGGCTAATGGATTGACCTCACTGCGAGCGCACTGTGAAACCTCTCCATTCTCTGTCACGTGTGTCTAAATGAAGTGGTGAAACATGCTGGCGTCATTACATCCCAGCCCACATCTTTTATAGAGAACCATGGAAAAGCGCAGTGTGATATGCTGTTAATGGACTGTATCTCTTCCCTTCGCCATGTCTGACTGAGTACTGTGGTGCAACTCCGTGCACATCCAGAGAGTTTGCTAGTTTTTGGTCTCTAGGTGGCAGCATCAACACATCAGCGTCGTTGCAAAGCTGTAAATGGCCTAGTGTTGTAGGATAAGAAGTGGCGTTGATACTTTTTAAACGTTTAACATTAATTTGCGCAGATTCTATTCGGAGTTTGATAGATTTTTTTATTGTCTTTTGAGAGGATATTTGTATTCACCCTTTGTACAGAGCCTTACATACAGTACATAAATGTACACATACTATACATACCTTAGAGGACAGGGAGACAATACATTTACACAAGAGCTTAGAGCAGTGTTTCTCAACCCAGTCCTCAAGGAACCCCTATCCTGCAGATTTTCTTTGCAACCCTGAATAGGTACCTGTTTGTAGTAATTCAGCAGTGAATGTCAGAGTTTGCACACCTTGCATAATTAAGTGCTGTGAGATGATTGGTTGAGTAAGTACAAGCAGGGCTACCTATGCAGGGTTACAGTGAAAATCTGCAGGATAGGGGGTCCTTAAGGACTGGGTTGAGAAACACTGGCTTAGAGGTTCAGTGAATTTAAAGCTTCAATGGTGGAAGGAACGAAGCTCCTTTTAAAGCGGCTCGTCTCCAGGTGAGGGACCTGTACCTGAGACCAGATGGAAGCAATGTCTCCCTCCTGCCTGAAAGTCTGTGCTGACCTCCTGGCCCCCCCATCTTTACACTTGATCTTCAAGAGAAAACTGGAGCTGTGTGAAGTAGCCTCCTGCTTCAAAAGCTCCACTCTCATCTATCGTCCCCAAGAAACCCCCTGTCTCAGGTTTAAATGACTACAAGCTCGTCGCTCTGACGTCTGTGGTCATGAAATCCTTTGAGAGACTGGTGTTAGACCACCTGAAGGACATCACAGGCCCCCTGCTAGACCCCCTAAAGTTTGCCTACGAGGCAAATAGGTCAGTGGATGATGCAGTCAACATGGGACTGCTCCTGCATAAGATATAGTCCACCTCTGTGCACCTTCTCCCAATCTTATACGTCACCCTGTGTTCCTCCCTCTCCTTGAAATATGTGTTCACCTCAGCCATTTACATCTTTTTTGTAAAATCCACCATCATCTGTCCTTTCACATTCCTCTCCTTGACACCATACCTACCCATCACCTCCTCGTCGCCTCTGTCCCCTTCACCACCATGCCCATTGAAGTCGGCTCCAATCACCACTTTCCTCCTTGGGTACCCTCTCCACCACTTCATCCAACTCACTCCAGAATTCTTCTTTCTCTTCCATCTCACACCCAACTTGAGGGGCATAGGCGCTGATAACACTCATCATCACGCCTTCGATTTCCAGCTTCATACTCATCACTCTGTCCAACACTCTTCACCTCCAACACACTCTTGACATAATCTTCCTTCAGGATTACCCCTAACCCATTTCTCCTCTCATCCACACCATGATGGAAGAGTTTGAACCTTCCTCCGATGCTCGTGGCCTTACTCTCCTTCCACCTGGTCTCTTGCACACAGTATGCCTACCTTTCTTCTCTCCATCATGTCAGCCAGCTCTCTCCCTTTACCAGTCATAGTGCCAACATTCAAAGTTCTGACTCTCACCATTCACACTCCTACCCTTCCTCCTCTCCCAACTGCCTCTGGACATGCCTTCCCCCTCTCCCTCTCCTTTGCACAACAGCAGCATAGTGTCCACCGGCACCCTGCTGGCCAATAGTACTGGTTGCAGTCATTGGTAACCCGGGCCTCAACTGATCTTATGACCCACATATTTGATTTGGCAAATGTTTTACCTCCGGATGCTCTTCCTGACACAACCCTTCCCATTTATCCGGGCTTGGGACCGGCACTAAGAATGCGCTGGCTTGTGAATCCTCAGTGGCTGGGTTAAAGAGTCTCTACAATGTGATGTTATCATTTTACACAAACAAGACTTTACCCTCCACTTACATTATAAGCCAAAGATAATTGGTTATCGGGTGGCTTTTTGATTTTGTTTTTTTGATTTTGAGATAATTAATGATCCTCGTGGGGAAATTCCTCTCTGCATTTAACCCATCCTAGCTGTGTAGCTAGGAGCAGTGGGCAGCCGCCGTGCAGCACCCGGGGACCAAGTCCAGTTCGTCTTGCCATGCCTCGGTCAGGGGCACAGACAGGACTATTAACCCTAACATGCATGTTTCTTTGGATTTGGGGGGGAGGGGGCAGAGCACCTGGAGAAAACCCACTACAGACACGGGGAGAACACGCAAACTCCACACAGAGTTTGGCCTGGGATGACCTCCAAGGTTGTATAACCCTGGGGTTTGAACCCAGGACCTTCTTGCTGTGAGGCGACAGCGTTAGCCACTGGGCCACCGTGCCACCACAGTTATCACCACAGCTACCCTGTGAACAAACACTGAGGTCTGGCCACAATCTGCTCCACTTGTGTACTTTCCGATGTCAATCAAAATGCAAGGAAAAAAATAGTTTTGTTCTGAGGTTATTTCCTGTTTTTACCTGGGCCACTTTTCATCCTCTCAATCCTGGAATTCACCTAGATGGGGTGTGTTAAAGCAACTCACTTTCACTTTCCATTTTGCCTTTCACAAGCATTTGTTCTCATACGTGTCTGATGCAATGTAAACAGTGGGATTAAATAGCCGTCTCTCAAAAGTCTGCCTCTGTCTTAACTCGGAGAAATGTTTGGACAAGCCTTTCGTTAATAAAGCTTTATTTCCCATGCGGACCTGAGAGCAGGGCAAGGACAGAAGTGAAGGAAGGGGGGGATAGAAATGTATGTGGGAGAAGGAGAGAGGAGAGTGAGTCTGATGAGTGGGAAAATGAGAGTGGTGTGTAGATGTTTGAGAGGGGAGGAAGTGAGAAGACCGGCTGCGGACAAAGTGTGGAAGAGGCTTATGAATGAGATGGATGGAGGGAGGATATGGAGGAATTCAAGAGTGAAGTGGAAAAGTGTTGAATGTGAGAATTTGACCTGTTATTAAGACACAACAGGGGGTTCGATAGTGTAACAGTAAGACTGATGTGAGTGTGAAGAAAGAGTGTGATGTGTGTGTTGTGGGGGAGGGAGCATTCATGCACGAGTCTGTTGACTGTTGTGAGCTGGAGGGAGACATGCTGAAAATGGAGGAATCAATAAGCAGATGTTGGAGAGCTGGTTTGTTGACAGAATGGGATGGGGAGAATTGTGGTTGTTTGGAGTGAATGGCAAAGTGAAAGGAAGTTTTTAAGTGTGTCTGATGCGTCAGCTTGCTTTTCTGGGTTGTCGGTTAGCTAAAAGCGTGATTGAGACAAGCTAGCATTAGCGCCGTTGAACCACTGCTACCTGTATCTACTACTACTACTACTTTCGGCTGCTCCCGTTAGGGGTCGCCACAGCGGATCATCCGTTTCCATCTCTTCCTGTCCTCTGCATCTTCCTCTGTCACACCAGCCACCTGCATGTCCTCCCTCACCACATCCATAAACCTCCTCTTTGGCCTTCCTCTTCTCCTCTTCCCTGGCAGCTCCATATTCAGCATCCTTCTCCCAATATACCCAGCATCTCTCCTCCACACATGTCCAAGCCATCTCAATCTTGCCTCTCTTGCTTTGTCTCCAAACCGTCCAACCTGAGCGGTCCCTCTAATATAATCGTTCCTAATCCTGTCCTTCTTCGTCACTCCCAGTGAAAATCTTAGCATCTTCAACTCTGCCACCTCCAGCTCCACCTCCTGTCTTTTCGTCAGTGCCACTGTCTCCAAACCATATAACATAGCTGGTCTCACAACCATCTTGTAAACTTTCCCTTTAACTCTTGCTGGTACCCTTCTGCAAATCACTCCTGACACACTTCTCCACCCACTCCAACCTGCCTGCACTCTCTTTTTCACCTCTCTTCTGCACTCCCCGTTACTTTGGACGGTTGACCCCAAGTACAGATATGTAGTAACATTAACTGTAAAAAATACGAAACCAAAGTATTTCAGTATGCAATTCCTTAACTCTCATATTGACAGTTTTCAACTAGCCTATACAGCACACTACAACAGCAGCATAGAAGTCCTGAAATTCAGTCATGGCTTTCGGTTTTGGTGTGCCACCCCAGGGATTTCCAGTGGCCCCATTTGGCCCCCCCCCTATGAAACATTTCTGGGGGCGCCACTGGTAAGAAGGTGGTAATTATCACGTAATTTCTTAGAAATAAGGTTGAAATTACTTTGTCATTTTGGTTAGGGTTAGCTATAAAATTGCCTGTATTAACTACTACCGTATTACTAGGAAATCACAAGGTAATTTCTGACCCCCTAAAATAAAGTGTTACGTTTTTTTCCTATGAAATAAAAGAGGAAAAAGACAGAAAAAAACAGAAGTGAACTTTGTACGGTGATATGGGCATGCAGTGGGTGTTTGTATGTGTGTGTGTGTGTACATGTTTAACTATCCTAATGTGGACCAAATGTCCTCATTAGGATAGAAAAACCAGAAACCACCTACCTTGTGTGGACATTTTAGAGGTCCTCACAAGTAAAAGGGTCTATTTTAGGGTTAGGACTTGGTTTTAGGGTTAAGGTTAGAATTAGGGTTAGGTAAAGGTTAGGGTTAGGATAAGGGTTAGGCATGTAGTTTGCATGGTTAAGGTTAGGGTTAAGGGCTAGGAAATGAATGTAGTCAACGAGGGGTCCTCAAAAGGATAGTGAAATGAGTGTGTGTGTGTGTGTGTGTGTATGGGGTGGGGGGGTATGTGCGTGGTGTGGTGGCAATTATTTAATTCAACTCTGACAGTAAATGAGGAGCGAGGCAAAAATAACTCACACTATTGTCACGCTTTAATATATGCTCATGAACAGAGGCACAAAGCATAGATACTCAAGTACAGTACAGTACATTGCAGTACAGTACAGTGCAGTGCAGTGCAGTGCAGTACAATACAGTGCAGTACAGTACAGTGCAGTACAGTACAGTGTAGTACAGTACAGTGCAGTGCAGTACAGTACAGTGCAGTACAGTGCAGTGTAGTACAGCACAGTACATTGCAGTACAGTGCAGTGCAGTACAATACAGTGCAGTACAGTACAATACAGTGCAGTGCATTACAGTACAGTACAGTACATTGCAGTACAGTACAGTGCAGTGCAGTGCAGTACAATACAATACAGTGCAGTACAGTACAGTACAGTACAGTGAAGTACAGTACAGTGTAGTGTAGTGCAGTACAGTGCAGTACAGTACAGTGCAGTGCAGTACAATACAGTGCAGTACAGTACAGTGCAGTACAGTACAGTGCAGTGCAGTACAATACAGTGCAGTACAGTACAGTGCAGTGCAGTACAGTGTAGTACATTGCAGTGTAGTGCAGTACAGTGCAGTACAGTACAGTGCAGTGCAGTGCAGTACAGTGTAGTACAGTGCAGTGCAGTGCAGTACAGTGCAGTGTAGTGCGGTGCAGTGCAGTGCAGTACAGTGCAGTACCGTACAGTGCAGTGCATTGCAGTGCAGTGCAGTGCAGTGCAGTACAGTACAGTGCAGTGCAGTGCAGTACAGCACGGTCTCTTATAGGACAGTTATCTGTTCTTCTCGTCCTTATCTCAGGTTTTCCAGCTCACATCCCACTAATGAGGTTTCTCCAATTACTGTGTACGGGCTTGTAAAACTCAGTGAGTTCCTCTGCTATCAACCAACAGCTAACAATAGGCCTTTAAAGGCAGCTGGGTAGTGTGGTGGTCTGTTCCGTTGCCTGCCAACGTGATCCTCCCATGCGCTACGTCCCCCTGGCGAAACTCCTCACTGTCAGGTGAAAAGAAGCGGCCGGCGACTCCACACGTATCGGAGGAGGCATGTGGTAGTCTGCAGCCCAGGGTGGAGCAGCGATCAGGACGGCTCGGAAGAGTGGGGTAATTGGCCAAGTACAGTTGGGGAGAAAAAAATGGGGCGGGGGGGACGATAGGCCTTAACTGGTTCACATGGAGAAGACTCTTTATAAGACTACCTGTGTTCTCTTACATGTGACCTTTATGCATCTATCCCAGCAGCACAGACTAAAGTTTAACATGCTATACATCATACGTGGGCAAACGTTAAAAATAAGCAGACAACGTGTATGATTGGAAGGCGGACAGATCGCCTTCCCGGTGCCCCAGAGCGTCTCTGTCCATGCATAGTGCCCTTTCTTGTGCGACACTGAAAACCGGTATCCAGTCTGTCACGTGATTTATAGGAAACCTCGGCGTGGAGCGCCGGCTACCCTGCTCCACCCTTTCACTCTCCTTGCTCTGTCGACCTGACTCACTGCTGGAGGGCAGGTTTTGTAACTCTGCCAAAAGCGGTCAAAAGTCAGGTTACGATAGGCTTTAGTGTCACAGCTTTGATTTATCCCAAGATGTTTGTGGCGCAATCGGTTCTCATGGTGCCCCGTCGTTGACTCACGTCCTGCAGTTGATTAACTAAAGCCGAGTTTCTGTTGTCAGCGGCCTCTCGTTTCCTGGTCGCGGACGAGCGCGCGCGTCCAGAGAGGCCAAACGCGGTGAATACTGAACAAACCACAGAAACAAGACCTGCCTCCGTTTGGATACATTTATTACAAAACGGCAACATGGATACATTTATTCCAGAACGGCAACATGGATACATTTATTCCAAAACGGCAACATGGATACATTTATTCCAAAACGGCAACATGGATACATTTATTCCAGAACGGCAACATGGATACATTTATTACAAAATGGCAACATGGATACATTTATTCCAGAACGGCAACATGGATACATTTATTCCAAAACGGCAACATGGATACATTGATTCCAAAACGGCAACAAACAAAATATGTACACGCTCATATAAAAATAAATAATCAGTGACGCTACTGTAGTTAAAGCTGTACAGGGAAACCGCTCCAATAGCTTTTTGGACCGTTCTGACACCGTTAGAAACCGTACTGGCCTTTTTTTTTTAAAGATGGCTCCATGTGACACACCATCTCAGTCGTGATACAGAACAAGTCCAACGTTCTGCCAGGGGGGGGGGGGACTTCATTTATGGTCAAGACAACAGTGCCAGAGAGCGGACTACCCTATGGGGCGGGTGATGGGTTGCGTAAAGAGAACTTCTTTGCCCGCGGTTCCCTCCGACGGCTTCTCGTCCGGGGTCCCGGGGGGAGTTGAGGAAACGGGGATGGGAGTACTTCTCGCCCTGCAGTGGTGTTCCCTTTCCTCCCCGTCTGTGGGACTAGGAGGAGTCTGTGCCCCTGTTCCGGCCCCGCTCCTCTGCACAACCCGCTGGTGCCGCTGACCTCGCCTCCTCTTCCTCCTCGTCAAGCACCGGCTCACATCACGACCCAGCTTGGTGGCCCTGGAGAAGCACGGGCGCACAGAGTTTAGTCTTGCAGCAGGAATGCAAATGGACATCGGTGACTTTTTGATTTAGTTGAACAGCTTAAACCCGAGTCATTTTTCACTTAGTCCACTGATTTACTACAATGCAGAGATGCATAGATGGATGGATGGATAGATAGATAGATAGATAGATAGATAGATAGATAGATAGATAGAGAGAGAGAGAGAGAGAGAGAGAGAGAGAGATGGATAGATAGATAGATGGATGGATAGATACATAGATGGATGGATGGATAGATAGATAGATGGATAGATACATGGATGGATAGATAGATAGATAGATAGATAGATAGATAGATAGATAGATAGGTAGATGGCTCTATGTCTCCATATACCGTCAAACACAGAATGAGAGAATTAAAATATGAGAAGAGCTTGTTTGTTTTTTTGGGGGGGGAGGGGTTTCCCCCCTTTTTCTCCCCAATTGTATCCGGCCAATTACCCCACTCTTCCGAGCCGTCCCGGTCGCTGCTCCACCCCCTCTGCCCATCCGGGGGAGGGCTGCAGACTACCACATGCCTCCTCTGATACATGTGGAGTCACCAGCCGCTTCTTCTCACCTGACAGTGAGAAGTTTCACCAGGGGGGGACGTAGCGCGTGGGAGGATCACGCTATTCCCCCAGTTCCCCCTCCCCCGAACGACCAGAGGAGGCGCTAGTGCAGCGACCAGGACACGTACCCACATCCGGCTCCTCACCCCGCAGACACGGCCAGTTGTGTCTGCAGGGACGCCCGACCAAGCCGGAGGTAACACGGGGGATTCGAACCGGCGATCCCCGTGTTGGTAGGCAGCGGAACAGACCGCCACGCTACCCGGACGCCCTCATGGGCGTGTTTCACGGGGGGTTTACGTCAGTTGGTTGGTATTCAAAGCACGCATCTGCAGAAGAAGAGAGCCTGGATTTAAGCCTGCTTGACAGGGGGTCTTTACCGAGCGGTCCTCTCACCTCTTCCAGCAGCGAATGAGCTGCTTTCCCATCGGCCGGTCTGGATTCAAACACACCGGCTCGCCGTTCTTCAACGTCACTCTGAAACGCACACAGAGGCCCGTTCAGCACTCGCGCCACACAGCCTGCGTACTTTGTTTAGCCTGGGCGTATTTGTGTGTCGGTATTTCTTACTCACATGACCGTGTCTCTGTCACAGTTGGGGCCTTTGACGAATACGCGGAGGGTCTTCAGCTGTCCTCGGACACCGGCCTGTGTGTCCGGACACATACACCTTCCTGGGACGTGCGTGCTGTCTGACACTGCACATGCGTGGACAACAGGGTTAACGATTAGTCGACCATAGTGCCGCACAGCAGACGAGGTTCAGCCCCGACGCACCACACCCCCCACCCATCTGACGGGTCGAGGGATCGGTTGCGTTGTTAGCTAAAACCTGGCCTGGGAGAAACTGTGAACGTCATTTTCTATGCTGAATGTTTCTGCATCCTCTCCTCCTACCCATGCAACAAAAAAACCCCGGCACATGCATCTAGAGCAGTGTTTCTCAACCGGGGGTCCGCGGACCCCTAGTGGTCCGTGGTGTCATTGCAAGGGGTCCGTGAAAATAAAATATCTTTTAAAAAAAAAAGATCCTATGACGTTTATAGAAATGGGATTATTTTACTCAAATGTGACTGAGACCTTTATCTACCTAAACTATAAAGGGTAACAGGACTTTTTTCTCTAATTACATCTGTTTCACAAGTGTAATTTATTGTATTTTAATAAGAGATCTCGCTCCCGTTTGCATTGTTAAAAGTTACTGCATAAGAATTCTGTTGTTACATCTATCTGAAAGTTACTGAATACATATTCTGTTTTGTTACATATATCTGAAAGTTACTGAATACATATTCTGTGTTGTTACATATATCTGAAAGTTACTGCATAAGAATTCTGTTTTGTTAACTATATCTAAGTTACAACTGAAAGCTCTTATTTTTGCCCCAAAGAGTGAATAAATGCTATAATGCAATTTAAAATGCAGTTTCTACTGTTTCTATCAAATTGCAACCCCCCTCCCCCCCAAGATCAGGTGGAGGGGTCCTCAGGGTAGATCAAAAACACGCAGGGGGTGCAGGACCCCAAAAAGGTTGAGAACCACTGGTCTAGAGTAGCCCTCGGTCCGCCTAGGGGTCGATAGATTCTAGCATGCATGCACACGGTCGCTAGACAGATTCTTACCTGCGATGAGCAGGGAGCCGAGGCTCAGGGTAGCCAGCTGGCAGACCGTCTGGAGATCAAGCTTCATCCCGGAGCCAAGCGGAGCACTGACAACCGACTGAGCTCTGAGCCGCATGGAGCCGTTTAAATGCGCACGCTCCTCCCACGTGCACCGAGCCGGGCTTTCCAAAAAACGTCGGGGAAATCCCCCGTGGACACTTTCCTTCTCAGGGTGTATTGCGACACGTCCTCGGCAAAAAGGGAATCTTCACAAAGGCTCGTCAACCCCCGGAGCACGACGCCGGTCGCCAAACCGGTTTCCCTTTCCACCCTGCACAGATCTCAGGAGGCGCATGTGACATGTTGCGCAATCTCCCAGCCGCGCTGGAGACTTTTACACTCGCACCCCCCCTCCCCTCCCCCCCTGCGCGGATACCGTGCTTCCGTTTCCACGGGGATTATGCTGCACAGATAACTGAGTTTTTTAAAAATTAAAAAAAGTTTATTTAGCTGAAATGTTGTGTGTCGGGGGGGGGGGGGGCGCAGCGGACCACAGAGGGAGGAATTCCTTGTTTGCTCATTGCGGCCACAGAGCCGCCGCAGAGCAGTGCTGGCCGAGCTGAGGCCAGACATGCGGCCCTTGCCACCCCTGTGGCTCTGTGTCAGCAGGACATGTGATTTCCCCTAAATCCTTACTGCACCCTCTAATGGCTGCGCTAGCCGAACAGCTCCTCACCACAGTCGTCCAACCCCGCAGGGTTCACGGAGAGACCCGACGGTGTCCCGATGTGCTGCGCTACGTCACCTGCCTTAAGCGAAGCGCAACTCAGAGTCGCGGGATCGGTTGCGTTGTTAGCTAAAACCTGGCCTGGGAGAAACTGTGAACGTCATTTTCTATGCTGAATGTTTCTGCATCCTCTTCTCCTACCCATGCAACAAAAAAACCCGGCACATGCATCTAGAGCAGTGTTTCTCAACCGGGGGTCCGCGGACCCCTAGTGGTCCGTGGTGTAATTGCAAGGGGTCCGTGAAAATAAAATATCTTTTTAAAAAAAAGATCCTATGACGTTTATAGAAATAGGATTATTTTACTCAAATGTGACTGAGACCTTTATCTACCTAAACTATACAGGGCAACGGGACTTTTTTCTCTAATTACATCTGTTTCACAAGTGTAATTTATTGTATTTTAATAAGAGATCTCGCTCCCGTTTGCATTGTTAAAAGTTACTGCATAAAAATCCTGTTGTTACATATATCTGAAAGTTACTGAATACATATTCTGTTTTGTTACATATATCTGAAAGCTACTGAATACATATTCTGTTTTGTTACATATATCTGAAAGTTACTGAATACATATTCTGTTTTGTTACATATATCTGAAAGTTACTGCATAAGAATTCTGTTTTGTTAACTATATCTAAGTTACAACTGAAAGCTCTTATTTTTGCCCCAAAGAGTGAATAAATGCTATAATGCAATTTAAAATGCAGTTTCTACTGTTTCTATCAAATTACAACCCCCCTCCCCCAAGATCAGGTGGAGGGGTCCTCAGGGTAGATCAGAAATACGCAGGGGGTCCAGCACCCCAAAAAGGTTGAGAACCACTGGCTTTATATCACAAACGAAGTAGGACAGGACGCGAAAATGTAGAAGAAAGGGCAGTTTAAAAGTGCTTTGTGGTTTTTAAAAGTGCTTTTGCTAGATAGACTGCGGTCGAAAGATGACAATGACGATGATGATGATGATGATGATGATGATGATGATGATGATGAAAAGTGCTTTGGAACAGCGAGAGAATGGAAAATGAAAACCACCGAGAGCATAAAAGATGCAACAAAGATAGATGTGAGAAAAGAAGTGATAAAAGTAATGATTAAGTATAAAGTCAGGGCTGCCAAGTTTCAACAAAAGTTAAGAGTGAGACTCTGGCGAGGGGACTCGCTGGCAAAAAAAACTTGGCCTTTTTTTAAGGTGGATTTAGAGGAATATCTGAACTTCAAAGAACATTAGGATTAGACTGTTGTGATGACGTAATGTGATGTTGGCCTCCTCCTCATGCTCTCTCTGTCTTTACTCGGAATAGTGAGCACATAAGAAGAAATATTGTCAATTGCTAGAAAGAGTAGACTACACAGAGTCCGAGCCTACATTAGAATCAGACTGTCGGATGTCATTATTCAGTCTTATTCTGTCCTTTGTATGCAGGGAGCTCCTCTCAACCCAATTATTTGTGCAACTTAAAAACCAGTTTCCTGCTATTTTATATAGTGTTCATAATTGACCAGCACAAGTAGAAATGAAAACAATTGTAACAAGAAGAATTTAGACAAATAAAATAAATTTATTTATAAAACGTCAATGAATACAGAACCAGAACAATAATATTAAAAAAATAAAATAAAGTGCATTTCTTTGTTTGTTCAGAGCACAAGGCTCAAACTATGAATTCAAGCAGTTCCTTTAACCCTTGGGCACCCCTCCAGAAGATCATGAGGTTTTACCCTCGGTGCAAAACATGTTCAGTTCCTTAGAAGTGCTATAAAAATATTACACGTGAATATTTTTTTTCCACTTTCAATGCATTAAATCTTTTGACCAACTTCAATACTGATCATAACTATTGAATTTACATGTATTTCTTAAGTAATTTTAACCCTTTAATGCCTTTTTGGGAACATAAAACCACAATTATTTAATGAGAAAAACATGAAATATGATATATTTTCCATATACTAATTGCAACCTGGAATTGTTTGGGGGATGGGTGGCAACCCTAGTTAAACCCACCAAATGACATAATAGTCATTTCAACAAACATTGACATACCCGATCTCAAATGTTCTAACAGGCACAGACACTGAGCTAAACTTCTGCTCTGGAAAGTTAAAAGTTTAGAATTTTAGATTTAGACTATGTGGCAAAATAAATCACATCCTGGTTTTTATTAAAAAAAAAATCACCACCTCATGTCAAGAACTATTACATCAATTTCATGCAATAACACATTCAGAGATTTATCCGTGAACCAAGTATAATAGAAACCAAAAACAGGACATTCACCAAAAAGGAAAGCTATTGTTCCTCTACAGATTTCTGACACGTGACTGTTGGAATATTTTCCTTTTTAACTAAGAAATATCACAGCAGCCTGTGTAACGTTACTCCTGCTCGGCCTGAGTGACTATAACGCATTTTATTCTATAAAACTAACGTATTGTAGCGAATTCGGGGGACAACGCAACCACAGGAACTGCCGCGGCCGGGACGCGAACCGGTATCGCCCGCACCGCAGGAGGCGTCGCTAACCGCTCGACTAAAGGGTCAGACCCGCCAGCCAGCGGCCCGCGTGTCTACTTAACCATGCACGTTACAGTATTTACTATTTCGTATGATCAAAATGAAACGGTTACCTACCCTTCTCTTTCTTCTTCTTCTTCTTCTTCTTCTTCTTCTTCTTCTTCTTCTTCTTCTTCTTCTTCTTCAGTGGGGTCTTCTTCTTGTGGAGCTCTTTAATTTAATTTTATTTTATTTCGTGGCGTTGACGCTATGACCCGCCCTACTCTGCCTCTGATTGGTTGATACTCGTGGTTGCCTTTCATTGATTGGGTTGGTTAGATTTAGGCATGAGGACTGATGATTGGTTAAGGTTAGGGCGAGAATATCTGGGTCAGCCAGTCAGAGGCAGAATAGGGCGGGCTCACCCCCGGAAAGCCAGTGACGGACCCGAACTACGGCAAGCAGCATAGCAAGTTGTGGAAATATTGTATAGAAGTGAAGGGGAAACATTTGTCTACTACTACTACTTTCGGCTGCTCCCGTTAGGGGGCGCCACAGCGGATCATCCGTTTCCATTTCTTCCTGTCTTCTGCGTCTTCCTCTGTCACACCAGCCACCTGCACGTCTTCCCTCACCACATCCATAAACCTCCTCTTTGGCCTTCCTCTTCTCCTCTTCCCTGGCAGCTCCATATTCAGCATCCTTCTCCCAGTATACCCAGCAGAAGGGGAAACGTTTATGAGCGTGTGAAATAGCAAGTGTGGCGTGTGAGCGTGTGAAGAGGCATAATTGCGTGACTCTCACTCCCAAAGGGTGAGACTTGGCAACCTTGATAAAGTAGTGGCAGTTAAAGGATATAAAGGATTTTTGGGGGGGGGGGTCTCCCCAATTGTACCTGTCCAATTACCCCACTCTTCCGAGCCGTCCCGGTCGCTGCTCCACACCTCCCCCCCGGCTGCAGACTACCACATGCCTCCTCCCATACATGTGGAGTCGCCAGCCGCTTCTTTTCACCTGACGGCGAGGAGTTTCGCCAGAGGGACGTAGCGCGTGGGAGGAGCACGCTATTCCCCCGACTCCCACCTCCACTCCGAACAGGCGCCCCGACCGACGCAGAGGAGGCGCTAGTGCGGCGACCAGGACACACACCCACATCCGGCTTCCCACCCGCAGACACGGCCAATTGTGTCTGTAGGGGCGCCTGACTGAGCCAGAGGTAACACGGGGACTCGAACCCGCGATCCCCGTGTTGGTGGGCAACGGAATAGACCACCACGTCACCCAGACGCCAGGATATAAAGGATTTAATTAAATGTTAACTGGCCCCGTCTGAAAACGTTAAGTGGAATATTCTAGACTTTAGTTTCAGGTCTTTTTCTGGGACAGCCTAGCAAACCAGCACACGTTGAGAAGCATATGCAACATACCAGGGGCGATTCTAGGATCAGAGCTTTAGGGGTGCTAAGCAGCCAGAGTGCTGGCCGGCCAGGCAAGATAAATTGGGGGGGGGTGGATCAAACCATTTTCGAAGCATGGGGGGGGAGTGCTGTATTTTTGTTGTTAAAATATTACGTTTAAACCATATACTGGATATGGGTTTGACATTTCTTCAGCTTATTAAACATGGAAATACTGTAAAAAATAAAAAACCTCTTCAATTTTAGGGGTGCTGGGGTTCAATTTAGGGGTGCTGCAGCACCCCCCAAAAAATGGGCTAGAAACGCCTAGGCAACATGTGAAGCCGTGTGTACTGATACTAACATCCTTGTGTGATTTGCACAGACGTCATGAGCCACGTGTTGTCCTTTCTGTGTCGCAGCTCGTCCTCCGTCAGAATGGTGGAGGGACAGACTTACGTGAAACTCAGTGAGGAGAAGTTAATACCAAAGTAAGTCTTCCTGTTCTCTTTTCTCGTCAGCTATATCCAGAGATTACTGTCCGAGCTCGGTACACCCTGCAGCCGGTCGCTGCAGGGTGTACCGGTGGACGCTCAGCCTGTCCGTCTCGCACTGCATGTCACACGTGCCTGCAGTCGCCGAGAGTGCGTGAATGGGAGTGTAGTCCATCCTCAGCCTGTCTGTGTCGTCATTTAGGTCCGACGTCTTGTTACTGCTCAGGACGTACAACTGTTACCACGAAGGAAAAAACTTCCAGCTGAGGACCCGCCAGGTAAGACGACATCTGCCCTATATCATGTCCTAAGATAAGATCCACGTCCTATATATATATATATATATATATATATATATATATATATATATATATATATATGCATGTATGTGTATATATATGCATGTATGTGTATATATATGCATGTATGTGTATATATATGCATGTATGTATATATGTATATACATGTATGTATGTATGTATATGCATGTATGTATGTATGTATGTATGTATATATGCATGTATGTATATATGCATGTATGTATGTATGTATGTATATAACTGTAGTGTATGGAGATACACACGAAAGCAAATGGTTTTACTTGCAGTAATACGTATTTTATGTTTGACCTCTGACCCTCGATGTCTATCGGTTGTGTATGTTGTATAAATGTACGCGTGCCACTCTGGTGCGCGCCCCTTGGAAGAAGACAGAGCACGAGGGCCGCTCATGTGTTGTCGTGCCTGCCTGACGCATCGTTTTGTAACGTTACTACGGTCTAGCAAATGAAAGAGGAAGACCAAGATACACCTTGATCGTTGTATAATTCAGTTATCCTGTAGGTACACGACAATAACAATAACCATAAGGTAGCGATGATGGATGGGTGTGTGGATGGATGATAATGATAATGATAATTGCACAATAAGGTGTAAAAGATCAGTAGAATTCGACCAAAAAGAGAAAGGTGCAACAAAAGCATAGGGTGATATGAAGGCACGAAGCGAGAACACATTACAACAAGTCAGCTGTTAAATGGCACATTAGTATGGCACAGATGACAGAGTGCTAGGAGGAAGACAGGACAAAAAGCTGGATTTTTAAGCAGACGTTGTGTTAACAGTCCTTAGGAAGGAGGGGCTTGTTATATGGGGGCAGCAACACAGAAGCCCCATCACCAAGAATATGATGGATGGTTCTTCATTAGGACAAGGCTGAGAGGGGACGAGAGATAGGATGGGTGTGTACATATGTATAGATGTATATGTACATGTGTATAGTTGTATAGCCACATACTCATCCACTCCATTCATTGACTCATTGGATTATATATATATACATATATACTATATATAGTAGTTTTATTGACATCTGATGATTGCTTATAGCACGAAACGGGCTTGTACTGTCTCATAGAGAATTTACTTGACTTACTTGATTATTTTGCTCTTTTTCCTGAAGTCCACATACTAATAGATGTATATGTGCACATGTTTAGATATGTATGTACATACAGTGCTGCTTGAAAGTATGTGAACCCCTTGAGCAGTTTAGATGTTTCTGTTGTTTTACCATGATTTTCTTATTTTATCATCACCAGTTTTTATGTATGAAATGTCAAATATATGTTTATCAATTGCATGTACTTGTTTAGTGGGACTTGTTTAAGTAGCCCAAAAACTACATGAAACATGGAATTAGGGTATGTGCAAAAGTAAGTGAACCCCCAGCTGCATTGGTTAAGTCAAGCAGGTAACAGACTGAGGTGAAACACATTTGAGTGCTTAATTAATCATTTAGGCAGACCAATGAAATGAGACATCCTTGGGAGAGGGTTTGGCCTGCACTAATTAAAAGAGAGAGGAAACCAACCAAACCACTGTGGTCCCATACAAATCAACAATGCCGAGAGCAAAGGAGATATCCGAGGACATGAAGAAGAGGGTAGTGACAGCCCATCAGTCTGGGGAGGGATATAAGACCATCTCCAAAAGATTCCAGCTCCATCCATCCACTGTAAGACAAATAATTTACAAATGGAGGGCCTTCAACATGACAGCAACTCTGCCTAGAAGGGGACGCCCATCAAAACTATCACCCAGAAGCACCAGAAAAATAATAACTCAGGTAAAGGCCAACCCACACATCACCTCTAGAGAGTTGCAGACCTCTCTGGTAGCATCTGGGACAAATGTGCATGCGTCTGCAATCAGACGGAAATTGAATAGCCATGACATTCATGGGAGGGTTGCTAAAAGGAAGCCTCTGCTCTCAAAAAAGAACAAAGCTGCCCGTTTCAACTTTGCCAGAGAGCACTTGGACAAACCAGAGGCCTTCTGGAAGTCCATTCTCTGGACAGACGAGTCCAAAATAGAATAATTTGTTCACGATCAAAACCAACATGTTTGGAGAAAAGCCAACACTGCATATGAAGAGAAGAACTTCCTCCCAACAGTGAAGCGTGGTGGTGGAAATGTGAAGGTCTGGGGCTGCTTTTCTGCTTCTGGAGCTGGACGACTCCATATTATCCAAGGAACCATGAATTCTCCGGCATATCAACAAATTCTGGACCAGAATCTCCTGCCATCAGTCAGGGAGTTGAAGCTGGGACGAAAATGGATTATGCAACAAGACAATGACCCAAAGCATTCCAGCAAAACTACAAAGGAATGGCTTCAGAGAAAGAGGATTCGTACTCTGGATAGGCCCAGTCAAAGTCCAGATCTTAATCCAATTGAAATGTTGTGGCGAGACCTGAAGAAGTTGGTACATACCAGATGTCCCTCCAACGTCTCTCAACTGGCTGAGTTCTGCAAGGAGGAGTGGGCAAAAATCCCCATAAGCAGATGCGAGAGACTGGTTAGTGGTTACAGAAGACGTTTGGTTGAAGTGATGGCTGCAAAAGGAGGAGCCACAAGCTACTAATACAAGGGTTCACATACTTTTGCACATGTTAAATTTTCAGTTTTTGTGAAATAAACCACCTTCGTTGAATTAAATAAGGAAAATATATCTCTTTTTGTGTGTGTGTCCATTATTTGGAAGGTGTGCTTTACAAATTGGGATTTGGATGTATGTGTAATAAGCTTATTTTAATGTTTTTTACAAAAACAGTGACCATGTCTGGAGGGTTCACAAACTTTCAAGCAGCACTGTATGTATAGATGTATATGTATAGATGTGTATGCACGGATCAGAAGGTGTGCTCCAATTATCGGGGCGTCACACTGCTCAGTATCCCTGGGAAAGTCTACTCGCAGGTGCTGGAAAGGAGGCTCCGACCGATTGTCGAACATCGGATCTAGGAGGAACAATGCGGATTTCCATCCTGGCTGTGGAACAATGGACCAACTCTTTACCCTTGCGGAAGTGCTGAGGGGGGGGGGCATGGGAGTTTGACCAGCCAGTTTACATTTGTTTTGTGGACTTGGAGAAGGCTTACGACCATGTACCCCAGGGAAGTTGCTACAAGCCATCCGGTCCTCGTATAACCAAAGTGAGAGCTGTGTCCGCATTCTCGGCACAAAGTCAAACATGTTTTTCGGTGGGTGTCAGACTCCGCCAAGGTTGTCCTTTGTCTCCAATTCTGTTTGTGATCTTCATGGACAGTATCATCTCAAGGTGCAGCCAAGGTGAGGAGTGTGTCCGTATTGGGAACCTCAGAATTGCATCTCTGCTCTTCGCAGATGGTGTGGTTTTGTTGGCTTCATCAGAACGCAACCTCCAGCGCGCACTGGGGCGGTTTGCAGCTGAGTGTGAAATGGCCGGGATGAGAGTCAGCACCTCCAAGTCTGAGGCCGTGGTTCTCTACCGGAAAATGATGGATTGCTCCCTCTGGGTTGGGGATGAGTTGTTGCCTCAAATGAAGGAGTTCAAGTATCTCGGGCTCTTGTTCACGGGTGAGGGTAGGATGGAGCGGGAGATTGACAGGAGGATTAGTGCAGCATCAGCAGTAATGTGGACGTTGTACCGCACCATTGTGGTGAAGAGGGAGCAGAGCCAGTCAACCTTTGTTTCAACCCTCACCTATGGTCAACACCTTTGGGTAGTGACCGAAAGCGTGAGATCGCGGATACAAGCGGCTGAAATGAGTTTCCTCCGTAGGGTGTCTGGGCTCAGCTCTAGAGATAGAGTGAGGAGCTCAGAGCTCCGGATTGAGCTCAGAGCCATTTGATCTTTGACTCTGCCTTCACGCTCTTCCTCTTCTTGGTCTCCAAAATCATCCTACAGCTCCCTAGCTACGTTCTCCCCTGTCACCACCATGCAGTCTCCAATCCCTTTCAGATTGCTACATAAAATATAGTCCACCTGTGTGCTCTTTCCTCCACTCTTATATGTCGCCCTGTGTTCTTCCCTCTTCTTGAAATATGTGTTCACCACAGCCATTTCCATCCTTTTTGCCAAAATCCACCACCATCCGTCCTTCCACATTCCTCTCCTTGACACCATACCTACCCATCACCTTTGTCCCCTTCACCAACATGTCCATTGAAGTCCACTCCAATCACCACTCTCTCCTCCTTGGGTACCCTCTCCACCTCTTCATCCAACTCACTCCAGAATTCTTCTTTCTCTTCCATCTCACACCCAACTTGCAACTTGCGGGGCATAGGCGCTGATAACATTCATCAACACACCTTCGATTTCCAGCTTCATACTCATCACTCTGTCCAACACTCCTCAACTCCAACACACTCTTGACATACTCTTCTGTCAGAATTACCCCTACCCCATTTCTCCTCCCAGTCGCACCATGGTAGAAGAGTTTGAACCCTCCTCCGATGCTCCTGGCCTTACTCCCCTTCCACCTGGTCTCCAGCACACACAGTATACCTACCTTTCCTCTCTCCATCATATCAGCCAGCTCTCTCCCTTTACCAGTCATAGTGCCAACATTCAAAGTTCCGACTCTCGCCTCCACACTCCTACCCTTCCTCCTCTCCCGCTGCCTCTCGACATGCCTCCCCCCTCTCCTTCTCCTTTGCCCAACAGTAGCATAGTTTCCACCGGCACCCTGCTGGCCAATGGTACCGGTGGCAGTCGTTGGTAACCCGGGCCTCGACCGATCCGGTATGGGAATCTGATTTATGATCAGTATATTTGATTTGGCAGAGGTTTTACACCGAATACCCTTCCTGACACCCCCCCCCCAATCTATCCGGGCTTGGGACCGGCACTAAGAATGCACTGGCTTGTACATCCTCAGTGGCTGGGTTCTCTAGCTTCTTATGAATCTCATCTTAAAACTTTTCTGTTTGTGAAATCTTTTGGAAATGTTCATTTGATTTTATTTATTTATACTGTTTCCATTTTTATTCCTATTTATTTGGTCTTGTTCATTTATTGTCTTTACCTCCTCTGTGCACATGTCCTTCGGTCTTACTCTCATTTCTGCCTTGTCTGGTTTTATTTTTTTGGCAAAGCAACATTAAGAAAAGTGCTATATAAATAAAGTTTTTTATTATTATTATGATTATTATTATTAAGAAAGCCAAACCGCTCTTCACCAGACAGGATTTCCATGTTGCGGTCTAAGAGCAGACCTGAGGTTGCCGGCTTCCCATTTCACCAAATGGTCCCGGAGTTTGAGCGACCACAGAAAGCCCCTTCTTTCGAAAACAAAAAAAAAAGAGAAATGATTCCAGACCCCATCCATGTAGGCTAGGCGCTTACCAAAGCAGTTTCGAGATAGACTTTGGCTCTTTGTGGCATATATGACCGATGCTTTAGAGCGGTATGCAGAAATTATGTTATTTGTTCGATAACTATTCTATGGCTTTTATGGCCGGGAGTTCCCCCACAGAAATGTGCGAGCAACAGCAGTTGGGGTCTTTGTTGGTTTGTGTTTGTGTGTGTGTGTGTGTGTGTGTGTGTGTGTGTTTGTGTGTGAGTGCACATGCGTGCACGCAAGTGTCATTGTGTGTGGTATTTGTGTGTGTGACTTAGTGTGCTTTCGCTTTCACTCATCCTCTCCTGCTCCACCATAGAAGGTCTGTGACTCTGGGATTTTCCAAGAATGAGACAAACAAGGCCATTACCACCCAGCTATCCACAAAGAAACAGACTCACACACACACACACACACACACACACATACACACAAATGATAGAGGGGGCTATTGAAGGTTAAGTGACCTTGTGTTGTAGCCAGCATAACTATAGCAGACATTAGAGTGGCTTATCTTTAAAAAAACCTTCACACTTGGCACTAATACTAACTGAGGAAATGACACGGGTTGATATTTGTCGTTTGCAAGGCCACACTGTTAGAGAAGAGCGACTCATCTGCTGTCCCCATAATGACCTCAGCAGTGGATAGCTTTTGAACTGCTGTAGAAATTGTGGGTCCCAGGGCGTCCTTTAACAGGATATGCAGTTTATGTGTCACACTGGTTAAGCAGGTCCATTTATTTCACTTAGTCGAGAGGCGTCCTTTATCTAAACAAGCATGAGGACTTCCACAGCCTTCATGGCTGCGACGTCATGGACTGCTGGAAGCTGACTCGCTAGCCGTGGTGGCTGCGAGCAGCCACAGAAACCAAACCATGTGGCTGAAATGCCAGATGTGTCACTTTTAAGGCAGGGAGAGACATACAATATGAGGAGCTGTTGAATAAGATCGGGGAGACGTTGGGGTTTTGGAAACCTGGAGGGTTGAAGGTGAAAGGGAAGGCGGTGGTTGTGCATGGATTAGTTGTGAGTACGGTTGTGCGTGTAATGAATGTGTTGGATGTGCCTGAGAGAGTGTTGAAGGAGGTGGAATGGTTAGTGATTTTCTGTGGGATGGGAAGGGAGTTAGCAAAGGAGGTGATGGAAAATGACTATGAGATGGTGGGATGAAGTTACTCGATTTAGGGGTGAACAAGAAAGCACTTAGGCGCAGTGTTTCTCAACCCAGTCCTCATGGACCCCCTATCCTGCGTATTTTCTTTGCAACCCTGAATAGGTACCTGTTTGTAGTTGTTCAACCAATCAGCAATGAATTTTGTCAGACGTTGCACACCTTGCATAATGAAGTGCTGCGAGATGATTGGTCGAGTAAGTACAAGCAGGGCTACCTATGCAGGGTTACAATGAAAATCTGCAGGATAGGGGGTCCTTGAGGACTGGGTTGAGAAACACTGACTTAGGGTGAAAACGGTGGTTAGCTATTTCAGAAACAAGAGGGATCACATATGGGAGGTGTTTTTAAGGGAGGCAGTTTATAAATGCGGAGGGAGTGGGGAGAGTGGAGTGTATATGTAGCTGAAGAAAGGTATGTTGAGTGGAGCGTCTTGAGTTTTACAAGGAGGTGCTGGGAGCGTGGGGGGGGAGTTTGTGAAATGTGTGCAGTATGAATGTGGGAATGGGAAGCAGGTGCGGGAACAACCAGTGTTTTTACATCCAAAAATCACATTTGCGGGGAACACGGTCTACAACAGGGGGATTTGGGGAGCGGGGTTCAGAAAGATAAGGGATTTAGTCTATGAATATGCACCAGGGTTTATGAGGGTACAGATACTGGTGGATGAAGTGAGGGGAGGGGGTGATGGAGTGTGGTTGGGAACGGCGGAGAGGGTGTTTGGAAAGGTCAAGGGGGGATGCCGAGAGAATGGGTCAGTATGATGGAGAGAGAGGCTGTGTTGGATGAGGAAGGAGAGCTAGAAATGTATGTGGGAGAAGGAGAGAGGACAGTGAGTGTGATGAGTAGCAAAACGAGAGCGATGTATAGATGTTTAAGGGGGGGCGGGAGTGAGCAGACCGGCTGCAGAGAAAGTGTGGGAGAGGGGGATGGATGTAGGGAGGATATGGAGGGATCTGAGAGTGAAGTGGAACAGCGTTCAATCTGAGAATTTTGACTTCTTATTAAGACACAACAGGGTGTTCGATAGTGTAACAGTGAGACTGGTGTGGATGTGAAGGGAGGATGAGATGTGTGTGGTGTGGGAGAGGGAGAGGGAGCATTCATGCATGAGTTTGTTGACCGTTGTGAGCTGGAGGGAGACATGCTGAAAATGAAGGAATTAATAAGTAGATGTTGGAGAGGTGGTGTGCTGACAGAACGGGGTGGAGAGAATTGTGGTTGTTTGGGGTGGCTGGCAAAGTAAACAGATGTAATGTTAATTCACTAAATTGTGTTTTAAGCCATGCAGGGTTTGCTGTCAAGCTAAGGAGGAATATAATGCTAAGGAGTATAATGGAAAGAGATGACGCTTGCATCTATAACGACCTATAAGCATCTATAACGCCCTATACGCATCTGTTGCATCTATAACGCCCATACTTTCCTATAATGTGTATTACAATGACTAACAGCTATGGCTGAAGACTGTGAAATAGCACTGAAGTCTCGTTATGCATCTCTGCAAAACTTCAGCAAAACAAGTTGGCTACGATGCATGATGACATTTGACAGATAAACAGGCTAATGATGACATATTTATAATGCATAAATCTGTTATAAATTGACACAATGTATCATAAAGGTGGTTATGAGGTGTTGTGAGGGCATATACATGGTTATAATGAATCTTACAATGACTTATAGCTACACATATAGGGTGTTATAGATGCTTATAGGGCGTTATAGATGCAAGCTTCATAGAAAGTGTTACCGTTGTGATTGGGGAAGGAGGGAGGGTGATGTTGGATTTTAGTTAAACAGCATACTGTGTGTGGTATATGTGTATTTTTTGTTTGATTTCTTTGATTTGGTGGGGAGGGGGGGTGGTCTGTAGACTGGAAGCCATGCCAAGGCCTACAGGTCACCTCACTATTTTCTGTTTTGTCGACCTGTGTTTGATTCTGTAGGGTTCGATGGGTTTGTGAAAAGTTTTATTTCCCTGTTTGTTTGGTATATGTGTGTTGTATTTTGAATATTTTTTCTATAGAATAAAAGAGAAAAAAATCAGTCTTTGAGGGACTTTGTCAATAGAGGTGGGTCATTTTCATGCTTTTTCACAGGAATATGTTTTGGTATACGTTAAAAAAAGGGTGAGTCAGAGGAAAGTCAAGGCTTTTAACAAATATAACTTAAAATATATGTTTTTGTCCCAACCCTCACCTATGGTCATGAGCGTTGGGTAGTGACCGAAAGGGTGAGATCGCGGATACAAGCGGCTGAAATGAGTTTCCTCCGTAGGGTGTCTGGGCTCAGCCTTAGAGGAGTGGCAGGTGAGGAGTTCGGACATCTGGAGGGAGTTCGGAGTAGAGCCCCTGCTCCTTTGATTCGAAAGGAGCCAGTTGAGGTGGTTCGGGCATCTGATTAGGATGCCTCCTGGGCGCCTTCCTTTGGAGGTTTTCCCGGCATATCCAATGGGGAGGAGATCCCGGGGTAGACCCAGAACTCGCTGAAGGGACTACTTGTCCAGTCTGGCCTGGGAACGCCTTGGGATCCCCCAGGAGGAGCTGGAGGGCGTTGCTGGGGAGGGGGACGTCTGGAGTGCCGTACTTATCTTGCTAAGTTGGGCACTCCAGGGCACTCCACTCAATTTACTTGTCAATCTTCGTTCCAACCCTCACCTATGGTCATGAGCATTGGGTAGTGACCGAAAGGGTGAGATCGTGGATACAAGCGGCTGAAATTAGTTTCCTCCGTAGGGTGTCTGGGCTCGGCCTTAGAGATAGGGTGAGGAGCTCGGACATCTGGAGGGAGCTCAGAGTAGAGCCCCTGCTCCTTTGAGTCGAAAGGAGCCAGTTGAGGTGGTTCGGGCATCTGATTAGGATGCCTCCTGGGCACCTCCCTTTGGAGGTTTTCCGGGCATATCCAATGGGGAGAAGATCCCGGGGTAGACCCAGAACTCGCTGGAGGGACTACTTGTGCAGTCTGGCCTGGGAACGGCTTGGGATCCCCCACGAGGAGCTGGAGGGCGTTGCTGGGGAGGGGGACGTCTGGATTGCCGTACTTATCTTGCTAAGTTGGGCACTCCAGGGCACTCCACTCTATTTACTTGTCAATCTTCGTTCCAACCCTCACCTATGGTCATGAGCTTTGGGTAGTGACCGAAAGGGTGAGATCGTGGATACAAGCGGCTGAAATGAGTTTCCTCCGTAGGGTGTCTGGG
>JAJHIY020001851.1:55000-70000 GCA_022114975.2 Lampris megalopsis
CTCATCCTGTGTCTTCAAATGACCCAGATTAGTTGCAATACCACAAACTAACTCAAGTTGTATAAGCCCTGTGTTTAACGGTACACGCTACATCAGTCGACCGATCGATTCGTTTTAATGAACATGTAACGACGAACAAATCATCGGCAACAAATAAGCGGCTCGTATCATACTGGTCGTGTTCAGAAGGGGTCAGAGGAGGTCGAGAACTTGTCCGGTCCTACCTCCTCGTACTGTGCGTGTATTGATAATAAGAAGTGAGAGTCCAGTTTACAGCCATCGGTGTGCGCGATGCCTGTCTCACTCGACTCAGACACATTCCCCCATCTGCAACACCGTGGTGGTCTACAACACCGTGATGGTCTGCAACACCGTGGTGGTCTACAACACCGTGGTGGTCTACAACACCGTGGTGGTCTGCAACACCGTGGTGGTCTGCAACACCATGATGGTCTGCAGCACCATGATGGTCTGCAACACCGTGGTGGTCTACAACACCATGATGGTCTGCAACACCGTGGTGGTCTACAACACCATGATGGTCTACAACACCGTGATGGTCTGCAACACCGTGATGGTCTGCAACACCATGATGGTCTGCAACACCGTGATGGTCTGCAGCACCATGATGGTCTGCAACACCACGATGGTCTGCAACACCACGATGGTCTGCAGCACCATGATGGTCTGCAACACCATGATGGTCTGCATCCCTACTGGTGGCGTTTACCTGTATTTAATCTACAGCTTCCTGCCAAAGTGTGTTAACGTTCCCTCAGCTGGAACGCTGAGTTGGATGTAGTATATTTGTCCAATACATGCAAGTGAAAAAGTAAGAAAGCAAGCCGAGCTCTCACCTTTGTCTCTGGAGTTGTGGGTCAGTGTCAGAGAGTGAGGCTAAGTCCGCCGGTGTGGGTTTGTGTGAGAGCAGAGTGTTTAGCCGGGCTTTATATGCACAACCTCTGCAGGACGGAGATAAGCCCCGGCCAGCCCTGCTAAATATAGCCCTGCTGACCCCGCTCCCTCCTCCCTCTCACTGTGCATGTGTGTGTGCACGTGTGTGTGCACATGTGTGTGTGTGTGCGTGTGTGTGTGTTGTGCCTGCTCAGGAAACCCAGGAGTGGTGTGTTGGGGTGGGGGCGGGGGTTTAGCCGGGCAGCTGCTCCAAGTGTTTATATTCCAGAAACAATGAAGCCCTGAGAGCAATCACATACACAATGTCTCAACCCACCCATCACCCCACCCTGCTCCCCCCCCTCTCTCCCCCCCTCTCTCTAATCTTTCCTCCATCTTCTAGTGATTATTACGCCTCTCTAAATGCAGAAAAGACGGAGTCTGAAATTCCCTCGTTCCTTAATTCAAGCGGTTTAGTGTGTCCCGTGTGGCCCAGTGTGGGTTAAAGGTCATTTTACTTGGTGTGGGCAAATAAAAACACAAGACAACAACAGACCCGACGGGACGGACTACACATGCACCCGGGGGAGACTCACATCACACCACTCATGTATGCGGGGGAAGAGACAAGATAAAACACTAGTCCCATAATAACACTGAAACAGGATATGGATTTATATGATATATATATATTTTTTTTAAATCATCGGGTTCACATCCACATGCAAGGGTTTGTCAAAAAAGTTGGATTTTTTTATTTTTTAGATTTGTTGTTTCCTGCCACCAGCTCTGTAAATGATTGATTCGCCATTCATATGATGTGGATGTCCGTGGAAACTGGTTTACTTGCAGGATTTCGCTCTGGGGTATGGCATCAACATCCCAGACCAACAGCAAGTGGAGCTTCTGGCAATGTGCCAGTCTAATGCCAGTCCAATACCAGTCTGTCAGTCCAATGCCAGTCTGCCAGTCTAATGCCAGTCCAATGCCAGTCCAATACCAGTCTGCCAGTCCAATGCCAGTCCAATACCAGTCTAATGCCAGTCCAATACCAGTCTGCAAGTCCAATGCCAGTCTGCCAGTCTAATGCCAGTCCAATACCAGTCTGCCAGTCCAATGCCAGTCTGCTAGTCCAATGCCAGTCTGCCAGTCCAATGTCATTCTGCCAGTCTAATGCCAGTCCAATGCCAGTCTGCCGGTCCAATGCCAGTCTGCCAGTCTAATGCCAGTCTGCCAGTCTAATGCCAGTCCAATGCCAGTCTGCCAGTCCAATGTCATTCTGCCAGTCTAATGCCAGTCCAATGCCAGTCTGCTAGTCCAATGTCATTCTGCCAGTCTAATGCCAGTCCAATGCCAGTCTGCTAGTCCAATGTCAGACTGCCAGTCTAATGCCAGTCCAATACCAGTCTGCCAGTCCAATACCAGTCTGCCAGTCCAATGCCAGTCTGCCAGTCTAATGCCAGTCCAATACCAGTCTGCCAGTCCAATGCCAGTCTGCTAGTCCAATGTCAGTCTGCCAGTCTAATGCCAGTCCAATACCAGTCTGCCAGTCCAATACCAGTCTGCCAGTCCAATGTCAGTCTGCCAGTCCAATACCAGTCTGCCAGTCCAATACCAGTCTGCCAGTCCAATGTCAGTCTGCCAGTCTAATGCCAGTCCAATACCAGTCTGCCAGTCCAATGCCAGTCTGCCAGTCCAATGTCAGTCTGCCAGTCTAATACCAGTCTGCCAGTCCAATGCCAGTCTGCCAGTCTAATACCAGTCTGCCAGTCCAATACCAGTCTGCCAGTCTAATACCAGTCTGCCAGTCCAATGCCAGTCTGCCAGTCCTATGTCAGTCTGCCAGTCTAATGTCAGTCTGCCAGTCTAATACCAGTCTGCCAGTCCAATACCAGTCTGCCAGTCCAATGCCAGTCTGCCAGTCTAATACCAGTCTGCCAGTCCAATACCAGTCTGCCAGTCCAATGCCAGTCTGCCAGTCTAATGCCAGTCCAATGCCAGTCTGCCAGTCTAATACAGTTTTTACAGTTGTGTTGTGGTGTTTGAGGGTCTTTTGCTGTTTTGCTGCAATGTCATTCACCTCTAGTGTGCCATTAAAAATATCTGGCGTAGGTCAAGACGACCATTGGTGATGCCTGTCACCAAATAAGTCTTCAATTTAAGGCACCCCGGTTTTTTTTGTTTGTTTTTTTTTACTTCTGGAAAACAAGTGTGCCTGGCTCTGGGGCCACACGTTTTTCTCACCTGGCTCCAAAATGGTGGAATCAACTCCCAACTTCCACCAGGGCCGCTGACTCACTTCACTCAGGAAACACCTGGAAACATTCCTGCTACAGGCCTGCGTTAGTCCACAGATGGCATGACAGTCTGATTTGTGGCGTGGTTTAGCTAGCTTGTAATTTGAATTCCCTATAATGTGTGTTTGTATTGCAGCTCTGTTTGTTACACACTTGGACTAACTGTGCTTTACATTACATTCATTGTGGCTATGATTCAGCACTCTTTAAGATTCTTCAAATATATCTGCAAATTGCCGACTCACTTGTCAGCCAGTATGGGTCAGCGTGTCTGCTAAATGAGACAATTTGATGTAAACGTACCTTGAATGTTTTTAATTTAAAGAGTGACTAAATCCTAGACCATTTTAGAGGGTTTACTGACTAGAGTTTACCAGGTTAGAAAGCATGTACAGGTTAAAACATGGCAGGTTGGCGTTGGTACTCATCCCAGATAGCATCCGGATGTGGGCCACTTCAGGCAGTGATGCGGCACTGGCGGCCTTCTTCTGGACCTAACAAAATGGATGTGAGCCTGAAGTGGCCCACATGTATAATAGCAAATATGGCCCAAATATGCCAAATCAAACGTGGCCCTTTTTTGGCAAAGATGCGGTGCTCTCGGCAACATGTAGTCTGGATGTGACCCTGAAGTGGCCCGTGTGGTAAATGGAGAATATGGCCCAAATATCACAAAACAAATATGGCCACCTTTGGCAAATATGTGGCACATGTGGCATTGCTATGGCTTGGTTCTGGCCCAGATCTGGCAAACAGGAACGGACCGCCCAAGTGCCATCATTCCACGCGGTATGTGGGCCGGATGAAAGTGTCGGGTCCAGGCCACAGCAATCTTTCTACCTGGGCTGTGGTGTTAGCATAGTAGGCTAAACACAACTGCAGATAATTATATTAATAATGGTTCTGTTGGATGATCAGCACTGACAGACAGACAGAGCCAGCACTAACTACTGTCAATAATACTGTCAATGCTTCCTCTTTGTCACACCCGCATCAGACAGAGTTGCTGTTAATGTTATTATCTGCAGCTATGTTTATCCTGCTATGCTTACATCACAGAGTACCGAGACCAGCCTGCCATGTTTTTACCTTTTCCATAGTGTTTAACCTGCAGACGTCAGTAAACTAACTAAAATAGCCTGGGGTTTACTTACTTTTAAAGGCGTCGCGCTTCATTTTCTAAATTTGAAAATTCAGATTTTATTTTTTTTTACCCTGACAGCTTTTAGCCTGGTTGAATTCATCCGACATCTTCGTGTAAACTTCTGCAGAGTGAAATAAGAACACGACCGCATGTACGTGACCTATGGCAGTCGTGACTGTGTGACTCTAGTACCGCTCCTTCTGTCGGACGTGACTTCACGCCTGTGCTGCAGGGCTGGCCGAGGCCTTGGCCGAGTTTCTCCCAAGACCAGAGGACTCACCCCGAGAATGCGAGCGTCTGGCCCTGCACGTACACCTGACATCCAGCCACTGTGGCCCATTGCCAGCAGGATATCCCTTGTGAACAGTGCTGATGATTACTGTTGTACTTGTACATGTGTGTGTGTGTGCGCGCATGTGTGTGTGCAGGAGGAGGGTGGAGAGTTCATCCTTGAGGGGTTGCTGAACATCTACTGGGGTCTGCGTCGGCCAATCAGGCTTCAAATGCACGATGACAACGAGAGATTTCGTTACTGTGGCGGACTCAACCGGTAAAATAACTCCACATGTCAACACGTGTGTGGGTGGGGGGTGTGGGGTGGGGTGGGGTGGGGTGGGGGCGGCCCTGTGATGGCCTGGTGGCCTGTGCAGGCTGTCTCCCCGCCTGCCACCCAATGACTGCTGGGATAGGCAGTTTGGATAATGGATATATATATATAGAGCGAGAGAGAGAGAGAGAGAGAGAGAGAGAGAGAGAGAGAGAGAGAGAGAGAGAGAGAGAGAGAGCAAGAGAGAGAGAGAGAGCGAGAGAGCAAGAGAGAGAGAGAGAGCCCTCTATCCTTCATATTTTCATATCATATACTTCGTATTTTTTCATTTTAATAAACGAATAAAATATATGTAATCTAAAGCCTAATGTATGCTCCAAATGTCTCGAGTTGTCGCATTTATGCTTGTCGCAATGTCGCCGACCGTCTCCTGGTATCTATGGAAACGTGTCGCGTCACGCGCTGTGTTGTAAACAGTAGCGAGTGTTCTTCTTACGAATGAGCGCTCGTAATGTGGACAACGCTCGCAAGCAAAACCATGGCAACGCTCGAACGCCTCGTCCCTTCAGTCCAACTATCCAATCACAGCTAAGCGACATAATGTGCGCGAGTCTGCGACATAAGGAAATGTGTCGTGTACACGACAAGCCCCGGGAGACACGAAAAGTGTCTCTCATGACGTCAAAGTTGTCGAGAGACGTCTGTCTGCTAGCCGACGTTTGGAGTATAAGTTGGGCTTAAAGAGGATGATTACTTCATTTATTTAGTAATTCTCTTTCTGATGTGCTCTCTTCCACCACAACTCCGGAGAAGCGGCCGATGATGAGGTGAGATGAGATGAGGTGAGGTGAGGTGAGGTGAGGTGAGGTGAGGTGAGGTGAGGTGAGGTGAGGTGAGGTGAGGTGAGACTATCATCATGATCTCAGTTTTTACAAACTTGCTGTGGCAACACAAGTGAAAGGTTGGGTCAAACAAACCTCGTTCAGCTGGGTTTGTTTGACCCAACCTTTGACTACAATCAAGTCATACAAGTCATCATGTCTCAAGTCAAGTTCCAAGTCTTTAACTTCCAAGTCCAAGTCGAGTCTTGAGTCTTTTTTGTCAAGTCCCGAGTCTTTAACATCCAAGTCCAAGTCATAATGTCTCAAGTCAAGTCCCAAGTCTTTAACGGCCAAGTCCAAGTCGAGTCTCGAGTCTTTTATTTTTTGTCAAGTCCGAGGTCTTTAACTTCCAAGTCCAAGTTGAGTCTCGAGTCTTATTTTTTGTCAAGTCCGAAGTCTTTAACTTCCAAGTCCAAGTCATCATGTCTCAAGTCAAGTCCCAAGTGTTTAACTTCGAAGTCCAAGTCGAGTCTTGAGTCTTTTTTGTCAAGTCCCGAGTCTTTAACATCCAAGTCTAAGTCATCATGTCTCAAGTCAAGTTCCAAGTCTTTAACTTCCAAGTCCAAGTCGAGTCTTGAGTCTTTTTTGTCAAGTCCCGAGTCTTTAACATCCAAGTCCAAGTCATAATGTCTCAAGTCAAGTCCCAAGTCTTTAATTTCCAAGTCCAAGTCGAGTCTCGAGTCTTTTATTTTTTGTCAAATCCGAAGTCTTTAACTTCCAAGTCCAAGTCGAGTCTTTTATTAGTTTTTTGTCAAGTCCCAAGTCATTAAAACAGTGACTCAAGTCGACTCGAGTCCAAGTCACAATGACTCGAGCCCCCATCTCTGCCTCGTTGTGTCGTCATTCAGAGAGCGGACATTAAGTAGCGAGTTTGAGCGAGTCTTCCTCTCTCGTCACCTCGCGTGAGCGTCAGTGTAGTCTCCAGACTGTGTGGAGCGGCTTCGTCAGATCGTGACTGTAGGAGGTCTTGGTTTACGGTGAATTCCCAGATCCCTAACAGGTCGCTTGCGGTACAAAGACCTGAATGTAAACCGTAAGCAGGACCAATCGGCGACGCCGAGGACAACCATGCCGTCTGATCACACCGTGTCCCCGCAGGAACGAGAGGGCCACCGTTACAGCACAGCTGCAGCAAGTGGACACAGAGACCAACAACAATTCACTGGGAAGAGAGGCCGAACCCGACTCACCTAGTGAGTAATCACACACACAGACACACACACACGCACACACGGAAGAGCGGGGTGGTGATTAGAGGGGCACAGGAGAGAGGAGTGCAGCTTCCTTGACAGGATAGGCACTCGGAAATGCCGACACACACGTGTGCGCACACACGTAGACGGCGAGAGGAGATTAGGGCCTCGGAGGCGCTGCCTTCAGCGTTTCCAGCGCAAAGCCGCGCTCACGTGCTCAGCTTAGCTTATCGTGCCGCTCAGACCAGCTTACCGTCACGCCGGCGTCACCTCACAGCCACGTGCCGGGGTTCGGACCACTTGGTCTCAAACGTGCCCGACTGGCACGTTTGAGACCAAGTGGTCCGAACCCCGGCTGCCAGGTCGGGTCACGGCGCGAGTATGGATCATAACTTGATTATGTGTACCCGTCACCGTCTCTTCGAGGGGTGCTCAAGCAAGGTGACCCGTCTTGTGATGTGTCCCAGCATCCACTTGTGGGTTTTGGGCGTCCGTGTAGTGTCACGGTCTCTATTCCGTTGCCTGCCAACACGGGGATCGCCGGTTCGAATCCCCGTGTTACCGCCGGCTTGGTCGGGCGTCCCTACAGACACAGTTGGCCCTTTCTGTGGGTGGGAAGCCGGATGTGGGCATGTGTCCTCGTTGCTGCACTATAGCGCCTCCTCTGGTCAGTTGGGGGCGCCTGTTCATGGGACTGGGAGGAATAGCGTGATCCTCCCGCACGCTACGTCCCCCTGGTGAAACTCCTCACTGCCAGGTGAAAGGAAGCGGCCGGCGACTCCACATGTATGGGAGGACGCATGTGGTGGTCTGCAGCCCTCCCCGGATCGGCAGAGGGGGGTGGAGCAGCGACCGGTACGACTTGGGAAATAGGTAACACGGGGATTCGAACCGGCGATCCCCGTGTTGGTAGGCAATGGAATGGACCGCTACGCTACCCGGATGCCCCTGTATACTCATAGCTGGTGTATCTCCGGGTACATCGCTATATAGGGGTAGTGGTTATGCCCATTTGCTCACTATCCACCTCATTGCCGTATTTCCCATGAGCATTAATTAGACTTGTGTACTCTGTGTAGTCCTGTACATCATCTGTGTAGTCCTGTACATCATCTGTGTAGTCCTGTACTTCATCTGTGTAGTCCTGTACTTCGTCTGTGTAGTCCACATCCACAACTCGCCTGTGTACTTCCATGCTGCTGTGACATCTGCATCCCCCCTCGGGGAGCCATCTCGGCGTCCAATAGTGGTTGACTGAATTAAGGGGTAGCCGTTATCACGTGCCACCTCCTGAGGCGTGTTTCTGTCACTGTGCGCCCCCGAGGAGGTGACATGGGGAGCGTGGAGGAAGAGGAGGCCCCTCAGCTGCTGCGGACCCGGAGCGACGCTTCCTTCATGGGCGTACAGCGGAGGTCAAAGACACAAAGCGCCCGGGCTTTACAGCACCTCCGCACACACAGGTTCTCCATCAATGGGCACTTTTACAACCACAAGGTGATGCATCACACACACACACACACACACACAAACACGCACACCAACACGTGCTGACATTAGTGTATCCCTTGCTGACCCATCTCCAGGTGCGAGGAGGGAGTCATTTCCTGTGCGGGTGTGTCTGTGTTAGTGCTGAGTGCTTCACAATGGCCCACCGTATGCTCATCTCATTAGAGTGCTGCAGAATACAGGGTCATGCAGAGGTGCTCCAGCAGTTCCTCAAATGCCTCTGTGTTCGCTTATTAGGTGGTCACACACACACACACACACACACACAACTGCACTTGAAAATAATCAAGTCCGTTATTTCCTTTCTGCTTGAGGTTTCCTGTTCAAAATGGCCAAGGTGTTCCCGCTCGACAAGTTCAGGAATCACCTTTGTTGCCGGTGTGAGGGTCCTCCTCCCAGTACATCTCGTGTCCTTCCCCCAAGGCCCCCTGGGCGATGAATTTGGTGTTGTTTTCATTTCCCCCTCTCCCTCTCTCCCCCCCCCCCCAGACATCTGTGTTTACGCCAGGCTACGGTTCGGTCACCAACGTGCGGGTGAGCAGCTCCATGACGGCCGTGGAGGTCCTCAACCTGCTGCTGCACAAGTTCAGGGTAGGTCAGAGGCCCGGCGGGGTCTCAGGACCCGTGCAAGAACTTGAAGGGAAACCAAAACACACATGTGATCACTGTTTTTTTTGTTTTGTCAAGGTGGAGAATAAATCAGAGGATTTTGTTCTCTATATGGTGCATGAGTCTGGCGGTAGGTCTTAATGCACTGCACAATATATATCTATATATATATATACATATATATTGTGTGTGTTGCTGTTTTGGTGGGTGTGCATGCTAGCTGGGTTTCTTTGTCTCTGATCCCGTAGAGAGGACCAGGCTGAAGGATGGAGAGTATCCGCTGGTGGCCCGACTGCTCTATGGACCTTGTGAGAAAATATCCAAGATCTTCATCATGGAGACCGACCTGGGAGAGGAAGTGACCTACGATGTAAGGCCAGCTCACAATAAGTGGCCCTTTTTTTGTTTTGTTTTGTTTTTACTCGGTAACACAGACATACAATGATACAATGGGCCAGTGTGGGACATTTTGAGGTTAATTTTAGCAAGCTGGGGAGAGATTTCCTGTTTTGGGGGTTGATCTAACAATGGGCTGGAATGGCTGACTGACTGAATCTGTGAATATTTGAAGGTACTGTCGCAGGAATAAGGGCTTTGTTTGAGGTCAGTCTCACAGATCATACTCCAGAGAATCCTATTAGACCCAAAAATAGTTCAAGCTGAAATATATGATTTCCCTGTCCTATCCATTATCCCTCCCTGTGGCAGCGAGAACTGCACACGGGGTGTAGCAGCCATTATGAGCCATGGATGGCTCATTTCGTAATGCACTGCGTTATGAAATGTTGCATTACAAAAGCTGGACAGACCCGGCAAAACTTCATAAAAACTTAACAAAACTTCTTCAATATCACCGTTGTTTTTGCACTCGCTGGGGGTGGTTTTTGCTTGTGGCTTTTGCGCTACATGGGCAATAGAAACACCTTTGCTGAACAAAAAAAAGTAAATGCGAGTAGCATTTCATCACACAACCAGCGTTTCTTAACTTCAACTAGTCCTTTTTTCTCATGGATGTGGAAATATGGTCATACAATGCACACAGTAAAACTGTGTATGATTTGCATCACGACATTTAATTATTATACACCACTTTGTGAACAACTGCGTGAGCAAATAGTCCAACAGCTTAAGAACAACGTTTCTCAACGTACAATTGCAAGGAATTTAGGGATTTCGTCATCTACAGTCCATAATATCATCAAGAGATTCAGAGAATCCGGAGAAATCTCTGCACATAAGCGGCAAGGCCGAAAACCAACACTGAATGGCAGACGAGGGTCACCGCCTTTGAGTATAGGGGTTACAACCGCAGACTTCCATGAGTTGGGAAACCTCGCTTGGCCCAGTGAGATATTAGTGATATGTGTTAGTGGGTTAGCTGTTGAGGAGTTGATCTCTTTCAGCATGAGTGTGTCCATACCATAGATGTCCTTAGCCCTTGAAGACTTGAGAGATGCGATTGCTTTTGCTACCTCTGTCTCAGACACTGGTCTTACTGCTAGTGCTGGCTCACTAGTACCGATAGCCCATGCATTTGTAACCCAGCCAGAAATAATGGGTTAAAGAAAAAGATACTTATTTAAAAACTATATAAGTTCTAAATATTAATTTGTTTTAAGTTCATGTTTTATTTTATTTCATATCATAGTTATGATTTATTACTTCGTTAAAATCGGTTACCTCTATCGGCTCCATTCTTACCTGCCTTCGATTGATCGAGTCTAGGATAGAGGGAGCGTCTGTGCAATAGAGAAGGGAGGCGCAGTGACACGTGAGACGAGAGCGTGGACGCCGCGAGGAGCTTATCAAGCCATAATTGCCTCGCAACGTGTGTGAGCTTGCACAAGCCAGGGGCTGTGAAGAGTGCCGTTTTAACGAGGTTATCGCATCCCACGTGTCTTGGTCAGGTGTATTTGTTATGATCGGGATCCTGAGAGGTCATTTGAGAGCTGATAGATGGCGAGCCACCAGAGTAGCAGTAAGAAGCAGATCTGAACCTCTGCAGGCAGACTCTACTTACCATCCAGTGTGGCAAGTTGTGCCAGTCACCCAGACTGGTATCCTTTGAACAAAACCCCAGAGTGCACTCTGACAATTAACTCTGGCAATTAACTCTGACTGGTCATTGACTCATTGAAGTGTAGAAAATCACACTTCAGGACTATTTCTTTATTTTAAGGGCCCAGTTTATTATTTTCACTGAATTGTAAATTGTATTTGTATTTTCCAGCACACTAAAGGTGCAGTTCAGATTAATTTGTGTGTGTGTGTGTGTGTGGTTATTACACTCTGCCCTTAGCTCCTCCCCAACCTAAAGCATTGCGCATCCCAAGAGTGGGTTACACATTGCTTTGTTAAACTGTGGAACTTTGGGCTATGTTAGTCACTGACTCAACAAATTATTGATTTAGGGCCTGTGCCACGTTAACAGGGCTCTGTAGAATTGTGTCGCTGACCTTCAATTCAGCTGGCTTTGTTATGATGTTTGACTGGTTATTTTTTTAATCTGGCTCCATATAGCTGAGGTGCTTTCAGCTCAGCAGTAAACAGTTCCCATCCCTGAATCTTAACCCTTGACATCTTAAAGCTGAAGTCCAGGATTTTTCTTTTTAGCTTCCTCTCCATTGGTAAGGCATCATTTTTTTGTTGTTTAAGGGATGATGAACCAGTAGTCTGACAGGAGAGTGAAGGAGGAATAGCAGGATGGACAGGTGGGGGAAGGACAGAGAATGAAATGCATCAGGCCTTGAGCCAGAACCAGGGTGGCGAGCCCAGACTTGGGCCCTCACGCCACTAACACACCTCTGTGTTGTTACTTAGACAGTGTGGGAAAATAACATTGCATGGACCTAACCAGCCAAATACACTCTGGGCACGGGTACCATTTTTGTCAATGTCAGTGGTAATTCTACTATGTGACACAATTTCTCATTAAAATACCACTAATGTAAACTATCTTTGAACCTTTTTCCTCGCAGGTTGCCCAATACATCAAGTTTGAGATTCCTGTTTTAGACAGCTTTGTTGAGAAACTAAAGGAGGAAGAGGAACGGGAGATAAGCAAACTAACCAAAAAGTAAGTCGAAAGGAGCCTTTCTGCTTCGAAATGTGGGTTGTTTTGTGCTGAGGAAATGAAGCTGGCATCCATTTATACAAGGCCCTCCTTAATGACACTGTCTGTCTTCACTGAGTGGAGGCTGACTCTGTCTTCTGTGGACTTGAGGATGTCAAACAGAATTTGTGCACACTGCGCCGCCTGTAGAATAGGGCTGTAGTTTCCCGGGCAACTGGTTGTTTGATATACTCTCATGCAACCAAATTCTTATTTTGCAGAACACCCCTGTTTTCATAACTTTGAACTCACCTAACCTAATGCACCAGACTGGCGCATATGGGTACTTCACAAAACGTCATGGCCACGACCGCAAGTTGACTTGTGTTTAGCTGAGAATTTGGACAAGTTTGTATGCATTTACTTTGTGTTAAACAAAACTTTGTTTTATAGGCATGTCTAGTAATTACTTTGCTACCTTGCACTGTAGGTACAGTGATGTAGAGCAGAGACAGTCAGACTGATGTCTTGTCTTCTCCCACCGACGTAGGTACAGTGATGTAGAGCAGAGTCAGACTGATGCTTTGTTTTCTCTCACCACCGTAGATACAATGATGTAGAGGGGGGACAGTCAGACTGATGTCTTGTCTTCTCCCACCACCGTAGGTACAGTGATGTAGAGCAGAGACAGTCAGACTGATGTCTTGTCTTCTTCCACCGACGTAGGTACAGTGAGGTAGAGGGGGGACAGTCAGACTGATGTCTTGTTTCCTCCCACTACCGTAGGTACAGTGAGGTAGAGGGGGGACAGTCAGACTGATGTCTTGTCTTCTTCCACCGACGTAGGTACAGTGAGGTAGAGGGGGGACAGTCAGACTGATGTCTTGTCTTCTCCCACCACCGTAGGTACAGTGAGGTAGAGGGGGGGACAGTCAGACTGATGTCTTGTCTTCTCCCACCACCGTAGGTACAGTGAGGTAGAGGGGGGACAGTCAGACTGATGTCTTGTTTTCTCTCACCACCGTAGGTACAGTGAGGTAGAGGGGGGACAGTCAGACTGATGTCTCGTTTTCTCCCACCGACGTAGGTACAGTGAGGTAGAGGTGGGACAGTCAGACTGATGTCTCGTTTTCTCTCACCACCATAGGTACAGTGAGGTAGAGGGGGGGACAGTCAGACTGATGTCTCGCTTCCTCCCACCACCGTAGGTACAGTGAGGTAGAGGGGGGACAGTCAGACTGATGTCTTGTCTTCTCCCACCACCTTAGGTACAGTGAGGTAGAGGGGGGACAGTCAGACTGATGTCTTGTCTTCTCCCACCGACGTAGGTACAGTGAGGTAGAGGGGGGACAGTCAGACTGATGTCTTGTCTTCTCCCACCGACGTAGGTACAGTGAGGTAGAGGGGGGACAGTCAGACTGATGTCTTGTCTTCTCCCACCGACGTAGGTACAGTGAGGTAGAGGGGGGGACAGTCAGACTGATGTCTTGTTTCCTCCCACTACCGTAGGTACAGTGAGGTAGAGGGGGGACAGTCAGACTGATGTCTTGTTTTCTCTCACCACCGTAGGTACAGTAATGTAGAGGGGGGACAGTCAGACTGATGTCTTGTCTTCTCCCACCGACGTAGGTACAGTGAGGTAGAGGGGGGACATTCAGACTGATGTTTCCTCCCACTACCGTAGGTACAGTGAGGTAGAGGGGGGGACATTCAGACTGATGTCTTGTTTCCTCCCACTACCGTAGGTACAGTGAGGTAGAGGGGGGACAGTCAGACTGATGTCTTGTTTTCTCCCACCGACGTAGGTACAGTGAGGTAGAGGGGGGACAGTCAGACTGATGTCTTGTCTTCTCCCACCGACGTAGGTACAGTGAGGTAGAGGGGGGGACAGTCAGACTGATGTCTTGTTTCCTCCCACTACCGTAGGTACAGTGAGGTAGAGGGGGGACAGTCAGACTGATGTCTTGTTTTCTCTCACCACCGTAGGTACAGTAATGTAGAGGGGGGACAGTCAGACTGATGTCTTGTCTTCTCCCACCGACGTAGGTACAGTGAGGTAGAGGGGGGACATTCAGACTGATGTTTCCTCCCACTACCGTAGGTACAGTGAGGTAGAGGGGGGGACATTCAGACTGATGTCTTGTTTCCTCCCACTACCGTAGGTACAGTGAGGTAGAGGGGGGACAGTCAGACTGATGTCTTGTTTTCTCCCACCACCGTAGATACAGTAATGTAGAGGGGGGACAGTCAGACTGATGTCTCGTTTTCTCCCACCACCGTAGGTACAGTGAGGTAGAGGGGGGGACAGTCAGACTGATGTCTTGTCTTCTCCCACCACCGTAGGTACAGTGAGGTAGAGGGGGGGACAATCAGACTGATGTCTTGTCTTCTCCCACCGACGTAGGTACAGTGAGGTAGAGGGGGGACAGTCAGACTGATGTCTTGTTTCCTCCCACCACCGTAGGTACAGTGAGGTAGAGGGGGGACAGTCAGACTGATGTCTTGTTTTCTCTCACCACCGTAGGTACAGTGAGGTAGAGGGGGGACAGTCAGACTGATGTCTTGTTTTCTCTCACCACCGTAGGTACAGTGAGGTAGAGGGGGGACAGTCAGACTGATGTCTTGTTTTCTCTCACCACCGTAGGTACAGCGCTCTGAAGTCAATGATCCAGCATCAGCTGGAGGACATCACTCTCGCCAGCGACAGAGTTTGACTACGCCTGAATGTTTGTTTCTACAGATAAACTGTGTGTGTGTGTGAAGGGGGTGGGTGGGTGGTGGTGGTGGTGGTGGGGTGGGGTGGGCAAAGTGGAACAGTGCAACCATACTGCTGCTTCAAACAATGACCAGTGTTTGATTATGGAAACATTTCCTGAA